>OLKM01000946.1:112500-115161 GCA_900291075.1 Melanogrammus aeglefinus | reverse complement strand
GTGTGTGTGTGTGTGTTGAGTGTGTGTGTGTGTGTGTGTGTGTGTGTGTGTGTGTGTGTGTGTGTGTGTGTGTGTGTGTGTGTGTGTGTGTGTGTGTGTGTGTGTGTGTGTGTGTGTGTGTTTCCCAGGTCTAGGTGAGGTGTATGTGAGGATGTGTGAGGGCGTCTGTGTGAGAGTAGTGTGTGCGGGTTTCCCAGGGGTAGGTGGGGTGTGTGTGTGTGTGTGTGTGTGCGCGCTCCTTGGCGTTAGGTCCTTCTCCCTGGCAGACAGGTAGACAACAGGTTCTGGCTTCCCGCCTGAAGGTGAGGCTCCTGGCGAACAGGGAGGTGATGGAGGAGCAGGTGGAGGTGGAAATGGTGGAGGTGGAGGTGGTGGAGGTGGTGGGGGCAGGGGGAGGCTTGGCAGACCCACAGCAGCCCCTGCAGGTGATTTATGGAAAATACATTTTTCCAGTTACAAACCTGTCAGCCAGAGGAGGTGGTGGAGGCCTGGGGGGCTGGAGGGGTGTAGGGGATGGACAGGGGGTTGTAGAACACACCCGAGGAATCAACAACAGCAACAACAATGACAACAACAACAACAACAACAACAACAGCAACTAAATAATGAAATAGTTAAACCATACAACACCCCTCAACCATAGACATGGGTTGGGCTTTGCATCATATTCATACAGCATATGCTACACACACACACACACACACACACACACACACACACACACACACACACACACACACACACACACACACACACACACACACACACACACACACACACACACACACACACACACACACACACACACACACAGATGGGACACATTCATTACCTAAGGCTTTATGAATCATTTAGTTCTAAAGTTCATTTTAAGGACTTAATGTGATGGATATCCTAAACCAGCCGGTTGTTTTAAACTCTGTGGCGTGTGGGTGGCAGGACAGAGTCTTGTGGGGCGCAGTTTCAGAGGAGTGTGTTGAGACTTAGACAGCAGGCACAGAAGGACCTGCCATATGGACCCGGCCAAAGGTCTACTCCCTTCCCCTCCCTCCCACCCACCCCACCTACTCCTCTCGCGTCTCCCCCCTCGTCTCCCCCACCGTCTCCCTGTCTGCAGAGAGTTGCAGGGGATCAAATTTTCTCACCTTCTGTCTGGCCCGAGATTCCGTCTCTGTGGTGGCACCTGGCCCCCACCAGCCACCAACCCCAACCCCCCCCCCCGCATGACCCCCTCACACCACCGGCAGCATGTGAATGTCCTACATATCCAAGTTTGTCTTGTTATTCTTTGTGTAGAGAAACGTGTTCCTGGTGTATTCTCTGTAACCTGTGTTCATTGACCTTATCCTCGATTCCCTTCGACCCCTCCTTCACATGGGGCGTTAACGTGAATTCACCAACGGTGCATTAGTGATGAGTTGGGTGAAGCCACATTAGGAGGTCAGGTACCACATTCTGACCACATTCTGACGCACAAGTGTCGATGCTCCCAGCTCTCCGTTACACACGTACAGCCTCCCACTGCTCACACACGAGGGGCCGGGGGAACGGCTGTGGCGTTCCCGCGGCGTCTTCCCATCTCGCCTTTCCCTCGTCATCGTCGGCACACTCTTACCTTCCCCTGTCCGCATCTATCAGATCAACGCGCAAACAGAAACACTGACAGCTGCGCACCGACTCCTCCTCCGTGCGCGACGGTGCGCCGCAGTACAGGCCCAGCGGTCCGTAGGATCTGAACAAAACACAATTTACTCAATCGATTCACAGCATGACTGCGCTCTTCATACGCACAAATGCGCTAGTGCGCTGCTTAGGTAATATAAAACAACCGGTTCGACGGAGGAAAGCGCTTTTCTAAAGACAGATGTGGTGTCTGCGCCAGTCATCCACTGTGGCCTCAGAGTGTGACTCCGCCTCAGTGCGATGGGGTCTTTGGTAAACACATGAGCGCGGGGGGCCACATGGAGGGCTCGTCCCTCGGCAATCCCTCATTAGGAACATTGAAAACAATGCGGTACTTTTCGCTAGGGCCTGCTGTCATCAGATGTTCAACTTGTTTTGGTGTGAATTTTTTGTGCCGCAGGGAACTGAACATTCTATTAGCGTATTCTATTATCCCACGAGAGCAATATCCAACATGAATCTGGACACTGGAGACTGTTTTCAATGCCAGGTGTACCTTTAATATGTTCTAAGGCCATATCCCCTTGATATCAATTACCAAATATGAATGATAATGCCTGGTGTCAAGGAGGCCTTTGTGTTGAATAGGCTAATACTTATTTTTACGTTGGTAGGAAAGAAGATAAAATATTTGGACCTTTTCAACATGGCTGTGATTTTCTAAGGGGTGTATTTTTAAAACGGTGAGTTATTGAATAAGTACGGAGGGTGAATGAGGGAATGGAAAAATGAATTCCTTCCTAGACAAAAAATCCTTACAGTGAGCAAGAGAAGAAAAGAGACAGGGCAGACAGCATACGCACCCTGGACATACTGAGGTGATATTGTGGCACAATGACACATGGCAGAGAAATACAGCGGTTTCCTGTAAGACATTTGTGGATAACCGGACACAGTACTGAAAGACACATGCGATGGGCTGGATTTTCCACAGCCTCGTCCCTGGCTGTCATGGCCTGAAAGCCAGTGGAAGAGTGG
>OLKM01000946.1:62500-107500 GCA_900291075.1 Melanogrammus aeglefinus | reverse complement strand
TCAGAGTTGCATTGATGTGTACAGTGGAACGCAGAGGTCAACTCATTTAAAGCAACGCATCGCTTTAGCTTTTTTTCTGTTGTTTAAAGGAAAGATGAAGTGTGTCTGGAGGTGGGAGGGTTCAAAGAGACATTGTGCTCTGAATATATTGTTTTGTGAAGCCTTTCCAGGGAAAAAGAGGGAACTGACTGAAGACGCATGATCTAAACAGTGGGCCTTTTTTTTAAGCTTTTCTTCAGAGTTATCAAATGATTAAATGGAAAAATAAACAATTCAGTTCCGGTATATATTGAAAGTGTTGATCGAAGGTTACGTTTTGGGATGAATAATCAATTCAGTTCAGTATAGGCTCAATGTCGACATTTGGAAAGATTTCCACAATATGAATATGGAAGTGTTTTACGATGCTATGCCATACTAAATTAAAAATTCCTTCTCTCTCCTGCCCTCCTCTCCCCCTCTTTCACCTCCTCCTCCTCCTCCTCCTCTCCTCCTCAGTGTAATAATGACTATGTGCCGGTGTGTGGCTCCAACAATCAGAACTACCAAAACAAGTGCTTCCTACGCCGCGATGCCTGCAAGAAGCAGTCAGAGGTTCTCGTGACGTCAGACGGTGCCTGCCCAGCCGGTAGGTGACAGTACATTCACAGTCCATTCACAATGTTCAATACGTGTGAGGAAGGATGTATAGAACGCCGGTCATTATCGGGAAAATAAGCCCCGAGAGGGCAAACGGCCTTGGCCCTGAAGGGGCTTATTTTCGATAATGACCGATGACTTTCTATCCTTTATCCGGCTCATAACACGGCTACTTGCCAAAACGAAAAAATAACTTCACACGGTGTGTCTTTTTAAAACATATTTGGTAAGCATTCATAGTGTTGATCAGCAGAGAAATAGTCTGCCAAAGACGTTGACATCGCTTAGCAACTGAGTATGCTGGGGTTGATAAGTTATCGGGCTACTTGCGGAGTGTTGCAAAAGACGGTAAAAAGTCAACTTTCCTTGACAGCGGTCAATTATACTTAGCAACAGTGAATTATCAAATATAATTCACCACCGGAAGTTGTGAAGGGGCCCATGCAAATGAACAGAGCGTTCCACAGCATTGAGAAGACCTGTGTAATAATTTCTAATTAGTTACATGGCTGGCATTTAACACAGTTCCAAAATCAATGCTCTTCAAATCCAACCTTCCAAATCCATCACGAAACCAACAACGTCAGATACACCTAGCAAGCAGATGTTTCCTTGACAACTCAAAGCAATCTGCTCAAAGCATAATGGAAGAAAATTAATTTCAGCTGATTAAGAAAAACACACAATAACATACATAACCAGTATAAACTGCTCCAGGCTGTCCTATTATTTGAAATAATGTAGAATAGTAATACAAGCGCAACATATAACATATTATTGTAATTTTCGCTCAGGCCATTAGCTGGGCAAATTCTGATAATCAATCAACCATGCTAATTCATGTAATGATCCCAGACTGTTGCAGGATAGTCTAGTGGTGAGGGGGTAGGGGGCTTCGCTCCCAGCCAAAGGGTCCTTGGTTCCGAATTCCCATGTTGAGCCACCACCCCTACGTCCTCCTTAATGAAATAAGAAAACACAAGCTGCAAGTCGCTTCGGAAAAACATCTGTTGAATGAATAAATAATGAATGGTAATAATAAAATATCATTCATGCAACACTGTACATAGAAAAAACATAGACACACAATCAAATCATCAAACCTTGTTTTCGAACACTAATACAATGTAGATTTGCTTTGAAAGCCTTCTGGGGACACAGATAGATTGTCCTTGGAAAATGATATACGTTTTTTTACTATATTTCTCATATTAATGATTATCCATTGTCTGCTTCTTAACGCAGAATTACATGCTGAACAGAAAATGGTGATGTAATGTCAGATTTGCGGTAAAGAAGTTTGTGTGTGTATTTGTGTGTGTGTGTGTGTGTGTGTGGTGTGCGCGTGTGTTTAGCGTGTGTGCGTGCATGTGTGACAGATACCACTGATGATCTCTTACTGTTTGAAAGCAGAGAAACGATTTGAGCTGTCAGGGTCCTTGCTCTTATTAAAGCCGCAACCACACACGTGCTTACCACACACACACACACACAAAAACACACACACACACACACACACACACACACAGACCAAACACGCACACACACACAAACACAACATAAGGAAGGCCTCATGCTTATGATTGTCTCCCTGTTTGATATGCGGAGAGCGCTGTGTGTTCGCTACAGTATGTTCACACCCGACACTCTTTAGCTCCATGGCTCACTTCTTCTGACGTTATATACTATATTGTCTTTATCGTTATCTATTTATAATAACTGTGTTGATAAATGTCCAAGAAAGGAACCTGTAAACGGAAAATAATTACTTTGAAATGCTGTCACACTGAACATAAAAGGAACATAAGGACATTTTTTCTAAAAGTTGAATAATATACTTAATATAAAAGATGCATAGCATAAAAACGATGAATTATAAATTAAATAGGAGCGTATATTCACAGGTTAAAACCATAAAGCCTAGCTTTCGTTAGCTTTTCTACGACGTAGTAAAGTGATGTAAAACATGGCAATAGTGGCGCCCATCGTAAACTAATCAAATCAATCTTATATTAGGCCTATATAGATTATATTGGAAAGTTAAACCGCAGTATTTATCCACCATTTGCCCCTACGGTAGGCCCAATGTTTTACTTCAGCAAACCGGTCCTTTCAACAGTAATGATGGACAATAAAATCCAGGATTAATTACAACAGAGATCTGGAAATAACACGTAAGTACTGTCCCGAAAATCTCTTTCCCTTTCCAGATGCGACCACAAACCTCACCACGACGATAATAAACACACAATGACTGTCTCACAAGAGCAACACATTTCATACATTTGAACCCTGTTTTAATTCTAACCTTGCATTAGATAAGAATATTAGATATATGACATTTACATTTAGCAGACTCTTTTAGACAGAGTTGATTTCACCAGGTGAAAACAGCTCTGCACACGATTCAAAGTATACGTTTATTTTCCATGGTTCTACTCGTAGTGATGCACCATTAACGAGTCACAACGATTGACCACGAAGTGGTGATGTTGTGCCAGTGACTACACCTGCAAAGTTAGTGTTTAGTGGTTGGCTGGGAGAGTGGTTGGCTGAGACAAGAGTTTGAGGCCAAAAAGACACGCACTGTAGTCCTGGCTGGCTGCAGAGGGAAGTTGCTGACTCAGTTACCTCCCCTACTGACAGGAAGTCCATTAACGCCCTTAAATGGTCATGTCCCAGCAGAGCTCTACCTGTGCAAATAGGAAACACACACAGTGAGAAGCAGCAAGAGGAAGTAGAACTGTGTCAGCCAGACAATGTGTCAGTGTGTATGTGTGCATATGTGTGCGTATGTGCGCGTGTGTGTGCGTATATGCACGTGTGTTTGTGTGGTGTTTTGTACATATGTGAAACTGTGTGTTTGTGCATGTGTTGTGGCCGTGTGTATGTTCTGTGTATGTGTGTGTGTGTGTATCTATCTAGCTTTTTCCTGAGTGTGAGCCTCACAAAAGGTTGTCGTGCGGTAAATTGCTTCTTTTTGGTCGGTGTAAGTTCAAGAGAAACGCGTTAGTGTTAGTTGGGAGGTGATATGGATCTGGCTGTTGTACCGCATACCAGGGGAGGGGAGGGGGGGGGAGAGAGAGAGAGGAGAGAGAGAGAGAGAGAGAGAGAGAGAGAGAGAGAGAGAGAGAGAGAGAGAGAGAGAGAGAGAGAGAGAGAGAGAGAGAGAGAGAGAGAATAAGAAAGGCTGTGGCTGGTAAACAAGGGCAGATGTTTGTTCTCTGTTTGTACCAGCGGTGACTGGAACGATAGCGAAAGCCAGGGCGAAGCACTGACTACATGATACTGATGTACTTTACACCCACATCATAGGTGAAGCACTGACTACATGATAGCACTGACTACATGACACTGATATATGTTCTACACCCACATCAATGGTGAAACAACCACTTACGTAATTCACATTAACACCACATTATGTTTCACTGAATTTTCTGTGACACAACTAGACAGAATAGTTTGGGTTGACGCCCAGCAAAAATAAACTGGGTTTGATAGTGCCTTTGAAATAGTTTGATTCCCTAGACTAACCTGTAGGTCAAACTGCTCTTCAATCAAAGATGTCGATGTAAAATGTCACTTTGGATCTATCCCTCTTACATTTAAATATCCCATGTTAAAATGAGGCAAAAACCACATCAAGTTGGAGCGCACAACATTTTGCTCAAGCCAAAATTAGAAACGTTTGGTTTGGACTAAACGTTAAGAACACTCTGGCTGGGAGAATGAGGCTGGTTTGAAATGTGAACGATGTTCAGAGCTAAAAAGGGAGATAGCAGCAGGAACACAGACTGGCAGATGCACAAAATAGAAGTCTTCATCTAGCGTATGAAAAAAAAAAAGAGCAAAATACCCTAAATAATTCCCTCCATGGCACAAAGTTATAAGTACGTTGTTGTTTTTAACAAGAACAAGGAGATTTGTTATCTTGCCAAACATTTTGGCAAGACAGCAGAGCACATTGCATCACAATAGATGCTTTTTAGTATGTATGTATTCCCTGCTTTGAATATTCATGTTTTCTAAACAGTCAAACGCTGCATAGATCCACATTGTTGCGGCATCTTTGTTCTATTTCCCCGGTACAATTGGTTTCCCTCCACATTGTGTCAATGGAAATATGCTTTAGAAATAAATTAGAAACTCTTGATATAACAATCTCATATATTTTCTTTGAAGCAACTGAGCTTTTTAGAACCAAATGAATGAAGAATGGTTCTTCTTTGAGTTATGAAAAGGTTGATGCTTCTGAAAGGGTAAGGTGATTCAATCGTTATTGAACCCCTTTGCTGGTGAAAAACATGTGCTAAGTGAAAAGAGGGAAAAGAAAAGGTTTGTTGGAGTATTGAGAGTATGCTCTTTAAAAAAAAAACAGGATACAATGTGTTTTCGGAGTATTGGGAAATGGCCAGCAAGGAACAAGTGCATCCTATTGAAATATTCACTGTGCAATAAAAGATTGGGATGTGAAGTGTCTAAGGGCTGAATACAACAAATTATGAATTGTTCTTAGCATAAAAAAATAACAAAATTAACAAATAAGGATTAACAAATCCTTATTTCTTATGTTAGCACCAACAACAAGTGGTACTCTAAATTGTTAATCCTTAAAGGTGATGTGAAATGGCATTCAGAGTGGAAAACAATTAGCATGGAAGAGAAATATGCTAAAAGTGCTAGCCAGCTGTGGGCCAGAACATCACAGTGTTTATGCGAGTGGAAGAGAAATACTAAGTTTGCCAGCATGGAACTGATCATTTAATAAAAAAAACTAAATCCCTCTAAATCAAACAAAAAAACCTGACTAACTCAAAGTTTCAAACCCAAAATCTCACTCACTGAAACTCGAAAACCACAAAAACAAACTTGCAGTAGTTTAACTGATTTCATTCTGATGTGAAATACCAAACAAAATAGTACTATTTTGGTATGTATGGGATTTTGGAAACAGAATGACAGGATGAACCCACACACGTATGCACACACACTCACTCTTATCTTAGGCTCCCAATACCATCAACTCCATCACTCTCTATTTCCATATCGAAAGATATTGTGCAGTGTAATGGAAGTGTCTGGAATGTACACCCCCACCAATACACGATACCAGCCATCAGGGTTTGGCCTTGATAGATCATGGCACACAGACATCTTGTTGAAAACCATCCACACCACTATGGATGGTGTATCAAGATAGCTTACAAACCTCTGATGTGCCTTGGCACTGGATCCCCCACAGGCCCGGTTGGGGTCACTTTGGTTCAGTTTCCTGTCTTGTTGGGTGGTCGGTTAAGTGCCAGAAGCCTGTGATATAGCAGAACATGCGTTTACTGCAGGATAGACTTGTGGTTAGGTTATGTCCTTCAGCATGATGCCGAACCCCCACTGGCTCTTTAATGACTTCATCTGTAGGCCTGGGTCACTTCAAGTACAAGCTAAAAAATGAACACATAATGAATGAATGTATTGAATTAATACATTTCTCATACATGTGAATTTGTGTTTCTGACAATAGAAACAAAGATTGATAGGTCTTTCAACAAATCTCATGGAATAAAATTGAACCGATTTTTGATTTGTATCTATTTCTCTGCACAATGTCCGCTTTTTCCCTTTCCAAATTAAACAACTCTCTTTATGAGCCTGCTTCCTGCACTCCCAGCTAAGTCCATTTCTGTTTCAAACATTATCGATAACTGTTTATCTTCAAAGTCAACACGACTTTTTTGTATTTCGCTCACGGTCCAAAACCCCCTTGAAACGAACCCTCTTGAAGCCGCAACCAAACACAAAAGAGCCTCTGAGCTTCAAAAAGCCCCCTCGTTTGATCTCTCCACAAAAGACCTCCACGAACAAACTAGACGGTTCGTCCCGGTGACCTGGCTCCGCTCGTAACACCGGCTCCGGCTCGCAGCGGCCGCCGTTTGTTCTCCCGCCGGTCCTCCCTCCCTACCGTGTTTACCACCAGCACGGCAACGTGCACCAAGCCACCACGGCGTGGATGTTTACCCTCAGTAAATAAACCATGACAGCCTGTGGGTGCCCCCGACCCCCCCCCCCCCCCCCCCCGCCCACCCCTGCTCCCATAAGTCGTGTCCTGACACGCCGGAGGCCGTCGGGCGCCGGGCGCAGGCGGGCGTCAAGGTCTGCTCGCCGTACCTGGCGGTAAACAGGAAGTTGAGGGGCCTGTCGCGCGCGGGCTTAATCCCCTGCCAAGCGCAACGCTCACCATAGACAAGCGCTCGATAAACACGCCGTCGGTTCTAAACATGTTTTTGAACAAGCGGTGCTGGGCTCTCATCTTGTTGAGCGCAACGCATCCTGGACTCCAGATGTGAACCGTGTTGTTTTCTGTGTTCATATTTATGGAGGAGAGAAAGAAAAACACATTTTGAGTCACAAGGTCAAAACGTTCAGGTCTGTGGTTTTCACCTTAGTTCTGATTGTCTATGTTTAGTTAAAGGAGGAGTTGATTATTACATTTTGAGGGGGGGGGGTCCCAATGTGACACCTTGCAGAGATAGAGGTAATTTAAACAACATGATTCTCCATTTTTCACAGTGAAGTTGTGGATCCAGAGTGTGAGAACGGGCAAAGCCCTCAGCGAGGAAAACTTGCTGATAACTGATGCTACAGCAACTTCCTTTTAAATAATTATAACACCATGGACTTCACCGAAAAACACTTCAGCACAATTAGCGGTTAGCTTAGCAAAGCGATTACACCAACGGAGGGTACCCCCCCCCATCCCCCCCCCCCCCCCCCCAACCCTCCTCCTTACTAACACGTGTGCACGCACACACAAACACACACACACATGGTCGCAAACAGACACACACAGACACACATGCACGTACGCACCTTCGCACTAAAGCAGAGAGTCGACCAAAAGCAGGTGCTAACGCAGCATTTCTTCCCAACGCGGTTCCGAAAGTGAGCGCTGCTGTAAACAACTGGAAGAAGCCCAAAGCACCAGACATCACAGGGACTGCTGAAAGGGGAGAACCCTCCTCTTCTGTTCGTACGATGCAGGGTGTTGTGAAAGAATCTAAGAACGGTTCACGATTTGCATTCTCCATTGGTCCGACTTGGAAAATGATGTCAATGGTCCAACTTTCTGCAAATGTTTCACAGCACAGGTGGGAGGTTGTGAAGGTTCCCCCTTTAAGGTGGAATTTAACCCGGGTGAATGTTTGCAGCTCATTGCATCAGATTTTGATGAGACTGACAGCCACAAATGGCAGGGATGTTCTGTTGAAGATCTCCCTTTAAACAGATACCAGTTAACTGGCACATAACAATAACAAAACTGTTTTTATATGTGTTCCTTTAACGTGATTGATTTGGCTTTGAGTGCATGCCACACGGTGGATCCAAGAGGATTGGAAGATGGATTAATGACACACATACAACGAAAACTGTCAAATTTCACAAATATCAATAACACTGATAAGCAAAGTGGCTGTCATCAATTATAATCACTAACATTAATTGACTAATAACATCAACACTAATATAAACTTGTATGCTGAACATTGACATACAACATACGTCCCGGCATGGAGGGCTTTCACACTGTTCACTTGGCTAAGCCCCAGGCTAACATGAGCCCCAGGCTAGGATAAGCCAGGGTGTAATGACCTGTGCTCCCACACCTTTCTACTGGCCCCGGGCTAGGGAAGGAGTTAGCCCTGGGAAAATCACGGAGTGAAAGCCCCTATCGCCGTTGCAGTGAAGCTGACTGGAGTTGCTATCAAAGGTTGTTAGAGTTTGATACTCTTTGTGTTTAGTTCTCTCTGCCCTGGGGGCGGGCTGACTGTATAACTAATGATGATGTGCTCCTTTATTAACCTCGGTGGGGAGGTGGCAGGGGGGGGGGGGGGGGGGGGCGTCCTTGGAAAGGCTGAATAGTGAAACTTATCGAGATGTACTGCATTGCCCGAGGACGCCTCAGCAGTGTGGATGAACTGACCTAAAAGACTGACAACCTCCCTCCCAACCTCCCTTGTCCATATCCTCCTTTTCTCATCCTCCTAGCGTCCTACCCTTCCTCTCTTCCTCCTCCTCGTCTTCTGCTCCTCCTTCCTCCCCTCCTCCTCCTCCCTCTCCTCCTCCTCCTCCTCCCTCCTCCTTCCTCCTCCTCTCTCCTCCTTCCTCCTCCTCCTTCCTCCTCCTCCTCCTCCTCCTCCCTCCTCCACCTCCTCCTCTCCTTCCTTCTCCTCCTCCTCCTTCCTCCTCCTCCTTCCTCCTCCTCCTCCTCCTCCTCCCTCCTCCTCCTCCTCCTCCTCCTCCTCCTCCTCTCCTCCTTCCTCCACTCCTCCTCCTTCTCCTCCTCCTCCTCCTCCTCCTCCTCCTCTCCTTCTTCTCCTCCTCCTACCCCTCCTCCTCTCCTTACTCCTCCTCTCCTTCCTCCTCCTCCTTCCTCTCTCTCCTCCTCCTCTCCTCCACCCCCCTCCTCCTCCCTCCTCCCTTCCTCCTGCCCTACCTCCTCCTCCTTCCTCCTCCTCCTCCTCCTCCTCCTCTCCTTCCTCCTCTCCATCCTTCTGCTCCATCTCTCATCCTCCAAGCATCCTATTATTTCCTTTCCTCCTCCTCCCCCCCCTTCTTACCCTCCTCCACCTCCTCCTCCCCCTCCTCCCCCTCCTCCACCCTCCTAGCATCCTATTCTTCTCTGTCCTCCTCATCTTTCCTTGCCTCTTTCTTCTTCTGCCTTCCTTACCCTCACATCCCCTCCCCCTCCCCCTCTTCTTTCTTTCTAACGCTCCCGTCTTTTAGCAGGGATTGAACATGGAAACTTTGCGGAGGAGTTGGGTGCTAAATCAGGCTGACTGCGGACCACAGGGGTCGCGGTGGATTACTGTAATAACAGTGGCTCTCCTGCCGTGTTTGTAATGTACCGCCCAGTGTTACTTTAATGGAAGGTTTCTTCAACGTCACCACCACCACCGCCACAACAACAACAGGAAATTAACCCAGATACAGCCCCACGCTGTGTGTGTCCCGTTGGAACTCCCGCTGATGTGAATTAGTTTAGATTTAACTTTTGCTTTTAATGCGAGGTTTGATGGGTGCAAGGGAGAGTGTTTTTTTCTTTGTGTGTGTGAATGTGTGCATGTCTGTGTGTTTGTGCGTGTGTGATCTGAGAGATCTGACAATTATTTTGTCGGTCGAACATGCGCACGATTGTGCCCATGCATATTTGAATGCTTGTGCTTGAATATGCATGTAGGACAATGGCCTTACATCCTTTGTGCATCAGTGCATTTGTGAAGGATCTAAGGTGTCCGTGTTGAACAGAACCAAGTCATTAGGTGTCTGGCCAGCAGTGTGTGTCCCAGCAGGCTATCCATCTGGTCTCCTGCTCTAAGAGTGTGAAGGTAGCCCATTAAAACATCACGTCCACATGCTCCAGCAGTGGTGGTTGGATACACCCAGATGCCCAGAGCAAGCCGAATATCTGTCAGCAGAACGGAAGCCATCCACTCGTTGCTGGCCCGGCTCGGCTTTATGTGTGTGTGTGTGTGTGTGTGTGTGTGTGTGTGTGTGTGTGTGTGTGTGTGTGTGTGTGTGTGTGTGTCTGTGTGTGTGTGTGTGTGTGTGTGTGTGTGTGTGTGTGTGTGTGTGTGTGTGTGTGTGTGTGTGTGTGTGTGTGTGTGTGTGTGTGTGTCCATGTGTGTGTGTCCATGTGTGTGTGTGTGTGTGTGTGTGTGTACGCCTATAGTTACTGTAATATATTTTTCCCAATCATTTTCTTCTTCTCCGCTTTCATCTTTGTTTTCGGCATCGTCCTCCAGCTGCCTCTGTAAGGTCTACTCCCCACGTCTTCGCCTCCTCCTTTTTCTCCTCCCCCACTTCCTGTCCTCCACGTCTCCTGTCATCTTCTCTACCGACTTCCTCTCCTCTCATTTCCCCATCCCCCCCACCCCATTCCTCTTCTTCGGACCGCCCCTCTCATCTCTTACCCCCCTCTCTCATCCACTCTTCTCTTCTGCTCCTCTCCCCATCTCTTCTCCTCTTCCTCTTCCCCTTCTTCTGTTCTTGTTTCTCTTTTTCCACATTCCTCTACCCTTATCTCTCCTCATCACTACCACCTTCACTTTTTTCCTACTCTCATATTCATCCCCCCCCCCCCACCACCACCACTCTCTCCTCTCGTCCACTTCACTCCCTCCTTCCTCTCTCCTCTCGTCCACTTCACTCCCTCCTTCCTCTCTCCTCTCGTCCACTTCACTCCCTCCTTCCTCTCTCCTCTCGTCCACTTCACTCCCTCCTTCCTCTCTCCTCTCGTCCACTAGTCCCCTCCCCTCTCTACTCCTCCCCTCACCTCCTCCTTATTTTCTCAGTGTATGACATTAAACGGAACTACATGGCTTTTGCGTAAAGCAAACAGCACCTCCGACTGAACCTGCTGCGTTCAAAAATATATATTTTACTACAATTATTATAATTATTATAATTATTATTATTAGTAGTAGTAGTTTTAATTTCAAATTCAGGCAGAATCAGTGAAAGAGACTTGTGGCTCAGACACCCTTCAGGAATGGCCCTCGATATGGCTCTCACTCAGGCTAGGAGCCACCGGTCGCACGAGCAGCAATCTGTATTTCCACAGCGGTTGACTCAAGGGCGTTGAGACAGATTTGACCATGCCTCTATTATTGATTGTACAAAACACAAGGGCTACCAACGGGATGGCCTGGTATGGGTTTATCACTGTTGACTCTCTAGTTATTAAGCAGATGCTTTAATCCAAATTCCAACACCCTGGACACTTCACTACCGTAGCCGTTTCGTTACCATGTCATGAGAAACTATGGATTATGCGTGCTTGAGTTAGTTTCACACTGGGATGAGAATCACTTCTCTCTCTCTCTCTCTCTCTCTCTCTCTCTCTCTCTCTCTCTCTCTCTCTCTCTCTCTCTCTCTCTCTCTCTCTCTCTCTCTCTCTCTCTCTCTCTCTCTCTCTCTCTCTCTCTCTCTCTCTCCTCATTCGTCCGGGTTTGTCCAAAGACATCTCTGTCTGATTACAACGACTGATGGATCTCTCTCTCTCTCTCGCTCTCTCTCAGCTTCTCTCTCTCGCTCTCTCTCTCTCTCACTCTCTCTCTCTCTCTCTCTCTCTCTCCTCTCTCTCTCTCTCTCTCTCTCTCTCTCTCTCTCTCTCTCTCTCTCTCTCTCTCTCTCTCTCTCTCTCTCTCTCTCTCTCTCTCTCTCTCTCTCTCTCTCTCTCTCTCTCTCTCTCTCTCATTCGTCCGGGTTTGTCCAAAGAGTTTAATAGTGGCACTTGGCAACAATGCTGATTAACAGCGAAACCATGTAACATTTCAAAATAGGGTTGTTGCGATGCAGACATTTAGTTTCCAATTAAATTGTTAGGAACACATTATGTTGAAATAATACTTCAAAAAGCTGAATATAATGGACGGCAATGGATAAAGGTTTTGCGAAGTGCTGGAAGTTAAAGTACAACTGTATTCTAGCGCCGCTGTGAGTGCTCTCATCGAAAACACGACCCACTTAAGTTCCAATTAGGACCCACGGCTTTGAACTTCTGGGGCTACTTCAAATTATCATAAAACCAAAAAGGTTGTTTGTATGTTTGGCAAAGTTTCAGGGAAATTGCAGCTCAGCACTATCCAAGAGTATTTGAAGAAAAATGGCGCACGCTATTGGATGACAGATCGTAAGCAACGACAAAAAAAAACAATTTAAAATGTTTAATATCCAGGTAGCAGCATTTTATTATCACAAGGTAGAACTTTTTTATATATCTTGCACTCGAACAAGCCGAGATCTCTTCATGATGTTTCTGGAACATTTTTTTCCCACTTTAGCCCACGTTTGCGCACTGTTGGCTTCATAAACACATCCTCTACTCACCCCGTTCTGCCGTACTCACAGAAGGACACTTTGCTGCTGCTTCTCAAAATCCCTGGGTCATCGTGATAAGAAAGTTTAGAGACTTTTCATCATGATAAAAAGTCTCTAAAGTACTAGTCCAATCAGCAAACCGATTTCCGGTCTGAGATAAACAAACAGAGTCTTCCTTGTGACATGCAAGTCCCATGGCAGTGGTAGCTGCTTCCTATCTCATTCACAGTGCATATCGATAGGTCGAGCGGTGAGAACGGAAAGTTTGAAACACAAACAAAATCAGCCTCTCTCTTTGAGAGGGGCAACGCCACATTCCAGGAAAACAACGGGGGGTTGCATATGGAGTCAGCATGTTCATTTAAGATGTACATTATTTAAACCAAAGTTTCTGCATCCTCAACCCAGGCGATAATGTATCAAATTTCTGAGCGCATACTATAATATCATTTTTCCACGTATAAAATGTTGCTTCACCTATTACGTAATTTTCTACTGAAAGCCATTTTCACAAATTTTTGCCGCATTTGTAGGCCTATATCAGGAGATACGACCCTAATGGTGATTCAAACTTGATGCTTTATATGCGGACATCGATGTCATTTAGACATCAGTAGATCAACGGGGGGGGGGGGGGGGGGGGGGTAGGGGTGGTGGGCTTGCAAGGGGCGGGATATGACGTAGGTAGGGTCTAAGTTCACAAGAGGCGGGATAAGTGTGGCCGCTGTCGCTATAGTTTGTTTTGATTTGACCATAGACAAAAGGGAGGCAGAACTTGCAGAACTCATCGCGTTCATCTTAAATGTTGCTAAAATGATGTATCATATATTCCGTTGCATCCCCAAAATCCGGAGCTGAAATGAAAGTTTGAAGCATCAGTTAGAGACAAATAGAAGAAACGACGAAGAACGACTGCGTTACTGGAGCAAGAGAGAGTATTTTCTTGCTTAATTCCACATATAACATATAACACTTGGACAAATGTAGTTTATTTCTGTGTTTAAATGAGAAAACAGGGAGTGGAAGGACGGTACCCTATAAGGTTCAGCTGACTGTTTCAGCGTTCACCACAAATGACTCTTAAAAGCAGCACCAACATTAAAATATTTTTCAACCATTCAGCGAACAAAAGGCAACAGGCTGATTATCATTTAGGGGGCCACACAATGACATGCAGAAACGTCATCAACACGCCCACTGAAGTGGTGTGAGAAACACAAACTTTCTACTCCTCATTCACATATAAGGTAATTTAAATGTTCCTATGGAGAAAAAACTACCTCAGGGCTAGTATTATTCTGGAGATTTTCAGGGTACAAATGTCAGGATATGTTGACCATATAAAGGGCCCATCAGAAGAATATCAGGAGGGTAACAGGGTTAATTGGTCAATGTAAAGTGTAGTATACTATGCATGCAAATCAATTATTCAATTGCTTTTTCTGTTATTCAGGGCTGAAATGTGCAGTGACATAAAGTGTAAGACATTTCGGGAAGCTCAAGGAGAAGAGTAATACTACATTTGAGCAACAAAGTGTAGTCTTGTGGTGGACTCTATAGAAATAATTCACCATACTGTGTTATTGACATGTTTTCGTTCTAGTTATAGGGACACTGTCTCTTTAAGATCACGTGACTTCTGTGTTGATATGCCGGTCGGCGCCATGTTTGAATTCCACTGTTTTTAGAGGACAAAATAAACAACCTGCCATTGAGAGTTTGTTCGACGGCGACGCCGTTAAAACAGACGGGAGGGGGGAGGAGGGGGACATCAATATCGCAAGACATTAAGGGGATGCGGGATTGATCTTGCCGTTGTCTTTCAATGCGTGCGTGTGAGCCCGCGTGTGTGCATGTGTGCGCGGCCATGGTGCGCGGTGTCCTGTTCTTTAGGCCAACAGTATACTATTCTGACTCCGTAAACCTCTGTTACTACGGAGACCCCTCGGGCATTCTATGTTCTCCGTTGGGATGTCGGATATTGATGGGAAAAACAATCCAATGAGCATGACACATGATAGAAATGCACCACACAAGGCACGCACATCACACCGTTAACCCTTATCTGAGCCAACACATGAGTAACCGACCACCCTCCAGGTCAAGGCCCGAACCAGGGGCAGGAGGACACGAGCGAGCACATACAACCCGTAGAGCAAGACACATGATAAGAAACACACCACCTGAAACATATACATCACACCACTAGGCCTCAACCGACCACCCTCCAGGTCAAGGCCCGAACCAGGGGCAGGAGGACACGAGCAAACACACCGCATACCACACATAAAACACGCCTTTAATCTTTGTCTAATCCCACGCAGGAGTAACCGGCCATCTTCCAGATTCAAGGCCAAACCGAAGGCTAGTCAGAACTCAGACAATGCACCACACATTTGCGAACCACTGGTGCCAGCCTAGTGATAACATAGCACCCATAACTCCCAAGATACTCCCTGAGAACCCCTCGCACCGGATCAGAAAGAAACACTGAGCACTCATAAATCGTATCGGTAACCAGAGACACAAGGTCAAGATGTGCGCTTCAGAGACACACACTAACACCTACCTTAAGCACACACACCTCGTTAGGAGGAGAAACACAGCATAAGACCATACCACACAGATCATCTCACCGCTCTTCTGAAGCAGAACTTCCCAAGGAGGCGAAGCTCTAGACGACCTCAGCGCTGTTAGGGACTTAGAAATATTCGATCTCTCTCACGCTTTTATGTACCTGTATCACTTTTTACTATTTCACTTAATAAATCCGAGGCCCTCGTGCTGATAGAATTTATCACCTCTCCGTCTCATTTTCTCTGGTCAAGTAGCTAGACAGACTGATTTTTCCAAACAAATTGGTGACCCCGACGTGATTTTTTCCAAATTGAACCGCAACTGGGAAAACCACAGAGGACGGAGAGAAGCACGCCCCGGGCCCCCGGAGCGCCGGACCGACTCCTGCAGTCTCAACTCGGGCGCCCAAACAAAAGGTAGGCAGAACCTGTTGATAAAATCCAAACTCTGCATAGTTATATAGGAACCACATTAGGAGATGAGACGGTAAGAACGATCCACTACGGGGTGTCCAAAGGGGACGAATCCCACGGTAACCCACTATGAACCCGTAAAAACAGATTGACCTTAAATGCGTGGCATATCGAATATCGGCTCGCTGAACGGTGAGACCATTAGGGCCTGTAATTAGTCGGTTCCGGGTGATACGAAACCACCGACGGCCAAAATACGGTTGTGGAATAATGTTGTGGAAATAATGTTGTGGAAATAAGGTTGTGGAATAATAATGTTGTGGAAATAATGTTGTGGAATAATAAGGCTGTGGAAATAATGTTGTGGAAATAATGTTGTGGAAATAAGGTTGTGGAATAATGTTGTGGAAATAAGGTTGTGGAATAATGCTGTGGAAATAAGGCTGTGGAATAATGAAGTGGAATGAAGTGGAATGAAGTGACCTGGGCTCTGAGGGAGACCCAGAGGAATCACGGTCTGTAATTAGTCGGTTCCGGGTGATACGAAGCCACCGACGACCAAGTTGAATAGGGCTCGCTGCATGGTGAAAATGATACCCTCGAGAACCTTTGTGAATGGATTTGAGGTGCCCGGAAAGGCACGATAAATAATCTTTAGTTTGGCCATATATTCATTGCATATGCGGGGACGGACGGACGAAACACATGGATTGACGTAGATTAGGGACAGGTTAGGGATAAGTAGAGACCTCTCGGAGACGGTGTGTGAATGTGTCTGGGAGAGACTGAGAGCCAATGGGCGAGAGAGAGAGAGAAAAAAGAAGGAGACCGAGAGGCGGTGTGTGAGTGTGCCTGGGAGAGACTGAGAGCGAGCGGCCGCGCGAGAATGGTGTGTGTGTGTGGTGTGTGTGTGGTGGGCGCTGCGTGTGCGCGGGGCGCACTATCCTCACCCAATTAGAGAATAAGATAAATGAATGAATGAACTGACATCAACGAATACTACCTCTTTGCGATGCTGCTTTAACCTACGGCTTGTTCCGTTGAGATGAACGAACTGATACTAATAAAATAATACCTCTTTGCCGCGTTGCTTTGGCTTACGGCACGTTCCGTTGAGACAAATGTGTTGATAAGAATAAATGAGGCCCCTTTGTTGTGCGGCTCGGAACTGCTGCCGGTCCTGACAGAATGGACAAGTCGATAATTAATAATGCTGGATGACGTCCTTTAGCTGTGTTGTATGCATGTTATTAGTTAATCAAGAATGTTGAATCGCGTCCCTTGGCCGTGTTGTGCGCCTATTATGAGTTAATCGATCAAATTGAACGATGCCCCTTGATTGCGTTGCATGCTTATTATAGCATAAGATCTGACTGTGTTTAATGACGTTTCTTGGATGTGTTGTCCCCTTTTACCCCCGTTGAATCCCGTCCCTTGGCCGTATAGTATACATGTTAGGAGTTAATAAAAAATGTTGCATCACGTCCCTTGGCCGTGTTGTGCGCCTATCACGAGTTAATCGATGAGGTTGAACGATGCACCTTGATTGCGTTGCATGCTTATTATAGCATAAGATCCGGACTATGTTAATTAACGTTTCGTGGTTATGTTGTTTCTCTTTTACCCAACCCCTTTTCTCCCCACTTCTCCCAAGATGAAAAGACAAATAAATGAATAAGTAAAAAAAATAAATAAAAAAAAGAGCTACAACTCTCCCCGCCCTCGTACGTTGGACCAGCCCCCCAGAGCTCATTGTTTGCCGCCCATTATTTTTTGAGTTCTCCTACTCCGCCCCACGCGGCTCCTCCCATCTCGCCGAGTCTTACAACCCCCGCCCCCTTGCCCCCCACCCTGCCTGTGATGTGCTAGTAACCTCTCCAGGAGGGTGGCCCCATTCCCCGTCCCCGTCTACGACATGGCCGCTCCTCCCGCTGGAAGAGCCCACGCCGCCCGGACCTGGGATCTCCGTTCCGATACCGGGGGCCCGGCCCGTTCCCTAATGGCTTGAGGGCGCCCCTGGCTGTATTTGCTTTTATACGCCTCACTATGTTTAGCCGCTCCGCTCCTGTATCTACAGTGCCTTTTGAAATTGTTTGGTGATTTGTTTTTATCCTGCACCCCACTTCACCACACACTGGTACTGATGATGTTGTTATGAGTTGATTTCGTTGGTGTGTTTCCCCGCTGCATTGCTTATGTTCACCGGGATAGCGCCCTGCCGGGACATCGAATAAAAGGGTCGTAAACTAGTATGGGGGTGGTACCGCCCATACTCCCCATGTGCCTCCCTGGCAGGGGCTAGCGACTGAGATTTCCCCGCTCCGCTGCTAATATATATTTGATTGTTGTCTATTTCAATGCTGTTTGCTTTTTTGAGGATGTTTGGAGTTGATTTTACGTCAGTAGGTTGTTTGTTTTATGTTGTTTAATTTTTCCCATTGTGTACTGTTGGTTTTATGGTTGTGTGTTTCCCCGCTGCATTGCTTATGTTCACGCGGGATACGCGCCCTGCCGGGAACGTCGAATAAAAGGGTCGTAAACTAGTATGGGGGTGGTACCGCCCATACTCCCATGTGCCTCCCTAGCAGGGGCTAGCGACTGATTTCCCCGCCACTCATATATATATTGATTGTTGTCTATTTCAATGCTGTTTGCTTTTTTGAGGTTGTTTTTAGGGTTGACTGTGGTTTGTTTTCATGTTGTTGTTTTGTGCGTTTGTTTAGCATTTTTGTTTAGAGTTCAATGATGCTTTGTGTATTTCCTTATTTGCTTTCTGTTTATTTAGCTTTGCACATTCACATATTACATATATATTCACATATATACTCGCCTTCTGTGGCCGGGGTGGATGCCACCCCCTAGGCGGGGTGTGTATGGCATACTCATGTCCGAAGCATGGGTAGCGTTTCTCCCACGTGGTTCCCCATACACCCGGCCAGGCGAATTGTTAAATATCCCGTGCTCGGCGTTCACTATTTTTGTATTATGGTTTGTCACCTTTCTGGTGTTTTGGCTTGTGTCACGTTGCTGCGTATGCGCTGAGGTCCCACCCTTCCTATCCCCAGTAAGTGAAGTCGCCTGGCGGCGACTTGAGGGGGATATGATGGGAAAAACAATCCAATGAGCATGACACATGATAGAAATGCACCACACAAGGCACGCACATCACACCGTTAACCCTTATCTGAGCCAACACATGAGTAACGACGAACCGCACCAGTCCAAGGCTCGACCGGGGCAGGAGGACACGAACGAGCACATCACCGGTAGAGCAAGACATGAAAGAACACACGACGAACATATCATCACAATGCTGCACCGACCACTCTCCGTCAAGCCCACCACGAGGACATACAAACACACCGCATACCACACATACACGCCTTTAATCTTTGTCTAATTCCACGCCAGGAGTAACCGGCCATCTTCCAGATTCAAGGCCAAACCGAAGGCTAGTCAGAAACTCAGACACAATGCACCACACATTTGCGAACCACTGTGGCCAGCCTAGTGATAACATAGCACCACCCATAACTCCCCAGATACTCCCTGAGAACCTCGCCTCGCACCGGATCAGAAGAAAACACTGAGCACTCATAAATCGTATCGGTAACCAGAGAAGAACAAGGTCAAGATGTGCGCTCAGAGACACACACTAACACCTACACTTAAGCACACACACACCTCGTTAGGAGGAGAAACACGCAGAGCCATAGTAACACCAGTACCACCCATAAGATACACACGATCATCTCATGCTCTTCTGAAGCAGAACTTCCAAGGAGGCGAAGCTCTAGACGACCTCAGCGCTGTTAGGGACTTAGAAATATTCGATCTCTCACGCTTTATGTACCTGTATCACTTTTACTATTTCACTTAATAAATCCGAGGCCCTCGTGCTGATAGAATTTATCACCTCTCTGTCTCATTTTCTCTGGTCAAGTAAGTGGCGAGCGGTGACTTTTTACTGTGGTCATGCTGAAGTGTCAATACCATGCGCGCCCGTGGGGGGGCATTATATTTTTTAATAAAAAATATAATATGGTTAGTGGAAACAGCTTGTAGTGATCACGTTGGTCCAGAGTACATTTGATCACTATAAGCGGTTGATTACTAAAACCGAATTGTTATTACAGTATTTCACTTATTTTTTTATGGAGAACATCATCTAAATGCCAGTTGTATAGTTTTTCAATGAGAAAAATGTAACGAAGCGGTCGTCAGCGCGATCCCTCTGTCAGCTCCAAACCTCACCCGTCTGCACCTCAATCACAGACCAACAGCTGGTTTTCCGCCACAGCATTTAACAGTAACTCCACTGACACGTCTCAGATCAGTTAGGCGCTGTTGCCGGTGTGTTGTTAAAAAACGAGACTAGGCTAGTAGCGCCGCAGATTTCTCATTCCCCACCTTTGTTTGACTAGGTATAGTTTTTTTTTTTTCTCTCAAAAGTTCTCCGCGCGAAAACGGCACTGAACGCAAAAGCCTGAATAGAATTAATATTTTTTAGAGCCATTTTGACCAGGCTACAACAATGAATGAACTGACAGATTTCCCGCTGAACAATACAAATAAGTCATTTTTGCGCATTGCGCGTTGGCAGATAAGCTGCTCTCACTGACAGCTTTTTTGCCATTCAAAAACGCTCATCTAACAGTAAGCACGGCCTTCAGCAACTGTACTAGTGTCGGTGTCACCGTGCGCATGCGCGAAACAAGCTGTCAGCTTTACAGCTTTTCGCAAGCGAAACGGGACAGATTAGGCACGGATTTAAGACCAAAACAGTAAAACTAAGGTATTGTATAATTATTGAACACACTGCCAGATTAATATTTTCAATTATTTTTATTGAAGGGCTTGGGCATGCACTGCATTTATAGCTTATTATGACCGCTCGCCCATTTCCCAACAATATGCAATGCAATTCGCCGCCCGATCGATCTTATATGTTGACTACAAACCATGTAAATTGTTTTGTAAATAAACTTCCAAAGCTTTACAAATCGTATTTGGTGTTTTATTGGTCCTTAATGTGCAAAGTAAACAATGCATAAATTGGACAAGGTGCAAAGACAAACCGGAGAAGTGATTCCGTAAATGATTTTGTTGAACCAATCACAGCCCTTGCAGTCTCCGTTGCGTCGACGGATAGTTAAAAAATATTGTATGCGTAAGCTACGGAGAGGGTCTCCGACAGGCTCTTCGGCTACGGAGAGGGATCTCTGTGTCTACTTCAGCGCTTTACGGAGGACTATAAACCGGCATTTTGTCTTGAAACGTCTTCGTCAGCGCGCACGAGTGTGTTTGTGAGCGGGTGTGTGTATGCGATGTGCGTGCGTGTGCCCGGTGTATGTGTGCGTTTGCGCGTGCTGTGTGTGTGTGTGTGTGTGTGTGTGTGTGTGTGTGTGTGTGTGTGTGTGTGTGTGTGTGTGTGTGTGTGTGTGTGTGTGTGTGTGTGTGTGTGTGTGTGTGTGTGTGTGTGTGTGTGTGTGTGTGTGTGTGTGTGTGAGCTACAGGTTGCTTGGCACATGCGCACTGACCAGGCCTGCTATTTTATAGTAGTAAGAAGATGTGTGATTTAGCTGGGCCAGAGGCGTGGAACTGCATTGGACAGTGACTTGACAGAATGCCATTGTTCTTTTTCTTTTCTGTACATGTTATTAACTTGTATTTACTTGTTTATCTCCATTGGTTGTTCATTCTATTCAAACAGATTTATTTGAGGTCATATAATATTGAAAAATATTATTTTGTTAATGCAGAGACTACAATTTATTTACAGACATTCATGTTAATTGTCTTCCAAAATGCAGTGCTTGATTATATCTAGGTTTTCCTTTTCTGCTTAAAGTAAAATAAATATAAACATAGGCTATATATGATAAACATGCACATGTTTATTTGCAGATAATATCGGCTCTCGAGATGCATCCTAAAATCGGTATCGTATGGGTGGCAAATCAGTTATCTAGGTCGGACACGCCCACTCATAACTGAGTCATGTAGCAGGCGGCATGTTTCACAAACACATGCAAATGAAAGACAACAATTTGCATGCGTAGTGGCCAGTAAACACCACAAATGAGACATTGGGCACAGATTCAGAACACCACTGATTGCGTAAGTGTGTTGTTAACAACTAGTTACAATTTTCTGAAAACTATAAAATATGCAAGTATGTTTTATAACCCTTAATAATTGTATCACATGTTTATAGCTGCAAGACATGCATAATAACAGTTGAATATATCTAAAATACATATTTGATAACTGTGGGATTTCTGTTCAACATTTATCATTTACATTATTTACCTGATAATATTTATCAATTTGTTTAACACACGTTAAATAACTTGTTTGCAATGATTCATGAATGTTAATATTAATATTAACATTAACATAAGGTAAATATATGTTGGATACATTTTAATAACTGTTCCTCCTCCTTCACAGATGCTGGCTCGGGATCAGGAGATGAAGGTAAGACAGATATTTCTGCCTTTCCATTCTCATCCCTCGCTCCTTCTTCCTCCTTATACCCCGGCTGCTCTGCCATGTTATTACCCCATGAGCCATCCATCCATCTACCTTTTCATCTATCCATCTGTCAATCTAGTCACTCACTGTCTGTCAATCCGCCTCTCTACCTATCGAGGAATGGTACGAACCATCAATCTCCATCTCGATGTATCTCACGTTCTTCCTTGAGAGGTAAATGATTCGTCTCAATTGTTACACATGGCTCATGTCAACAAACAATGCACACCTTCACAGGTTGCATACTGCTATATATAACAGTTCACATGTGTGAAAACAACATTGTTTTTGCATATAATGGGTTCAGATGTATAAGTATAAGAGTGATAAATATATTATGTTTTCAGACGTGTGTTGATGGGTTCAGATGTGTCAATACAACAGTGTTTAAGTATATTATCATTTCAGCTGTGTGAAGAGAACAGACAGTTTTTGTTTAGTCGTGAACAGGCATAAAGTGGGAAGAATTTCTCTGGAACAGTGCTGAGCTGAAAGGGCATGCGTCGGTGTGTGACTTTCACTGTGTGTGTTGATGTGTGTGTGCGATGTGTGTGCGTGCGTGCGTGTGTGTGTGTGTGTGTGTGTGTGTGTGTGTGTGTGTGTGTGTGTGTGTGTGTGTGTGTGTGTGTGTGTGTGTGTGTGTGTGTGTGTGTGTGTGTGTGTGGTTGTGTGTGTGTGTGTGTGTGTACTTATGTGAGTTATTGGCTGTGACTGTGTGTATCTGTTGGTGTGTGTGTCTGTGACTGTCAGTGTGCGCCAGTATCACTTTTGTTGACAGAATAAGATGAGAGAACATTAACTTTTCCCATGGCATTAATGAGTGTTGCATCTCCAAACTGGGAGACAAACACACCAAACACGCACAATTTGCTCGAGAGCATAGCACGGCCACCACAAACACTCACCCACACGCACCAGTCACACCAGTTAAAATGCTACCAGTGGGGTGTCTGCCTGCCTGGTTGCTGTGGCGGGCTCTGACTGCCCACTCTGCCCACTCTCACTGGTGGGAACATAGCAGTGCTCTTCCAGTATTGCTAAACTGCATCCATCTATCTTCCTCAGCCTGGTCAGAGGTGTGTGTGTGGGGGTGGGTTGGTGGTGGTGGTGGGTTGGAGGGGGGGCGGGGGGTAGGGCAGTGACAGCTAAATGGGATGCTTGTCCAAAGTGCACACGCACACAGACACACAGCCACACAAACACACACACACTCACTCACTCACACACACACACACACACACACACACACACACACACACACACACACACACACACACACACACACACACACACACACACACACACACACACACACACACACACACACACTCATTCACAGATGCACATTAGCCATGCGAGCAAGCACAGACAGACACCAGCAGCACACACAAACACATTAAGTGGGCTGTGGGTAAAATGATAACAAACGCCTTCTGATGACCATAAATAGAACCCATTATACATTGAAGCCATACAATTCGTATGTTACATGCATGTGACTCCTTGCTGTGTGTGTGTGTGTGAGTGTGTGTGTGTGTGCGTGCGCGTGTGTGTTTGTGTGCTTCCCCATGCGGCGTTGCGAGGAGTCGCCATGCACAACGAGCCCCGCGGAACGTCTCAGCACAGATCTGGCGGCGTGATTACAGGCGGCAGAATAGAGAAAGGGCAGGAGACGGATGCACAGACAGCGGGAGGTAGGGAGGGAGGGAGGGAGAAAAAGAGGAAGGAGGGAGGGGGGGAGGAAGGAAGGGAGGGAGACAGAGATGAACAGAGGAGAGAGGTAGGGAGGGAGGGAGAGAGAGAGAGAGAGAGAGAGAGAGAGAGAGAGAGAGAGAGAGAGAGAAGAGAGAGAGAGAGAGGGAGGAGAGGGAGGGAGGAGGGAGGAGAGGGAGGGAGGGAGGGGGGGAGAGAGAGAGGAGAGAGCGAGAGGGAGAGAGAGAGAGAGAGAGAGAGGAGAGAGAGAGAGAGAGAGAGAGAGAGAGAGAGAGAGAGAGAGGGAGGGGGGGAGGGAGGGAGGGAGGGAGGAGAGAGAGAGAGAGAGAGAGAGAGAGAGAGAGAGAGAGAGAGAGAGAGAGAGAGAGAGAGGAGGGAGGGACGGATCAGGGGAGAGATGGACGGAGGATGAGATGGAGAGAGAGAGGGAGGGAGTGGGTGGGATGAAACGAGAGAGGGAGGAAGATGGGGAGGGATGAGCAGGAAATGAAATGGGTCGCTAGGTCAACCAGAGAAAGAGAAGGAGGGAAGCGGAGAGGGAAAAAGAAATGGCCGGAGGACAGGAGACAAACAGATAACAGAGGAAACAGAAGGCGAGTGATAATGGAGGACGCAGTGATGAAGAGAGAGAGAGAGAGAGAGAGAGAGAGAGAGAGAGAGAGAGAGAGAGAGAGAGAGAGAGAGAGAGAGAGAGAGAGAGAGAGAGAGAGAGAGAGAGAGAGAGAGAGGAGAGAGCGAGAGAGCGAGAGAGAGAAGAGAGAGAGAGAGAGAGAGAGAGAGAGAGATAGAGAGTAGAGAGAGGGAGAGGAGAGAGAGAGAGAGAGAGAGAGAATAGAGAGAGAGAGAGAGAGGAGAGAGAGAGAGAGAGAGAGAGAGAGAGGAGAGAGAGGGAGAGAGAGAGAGAGAGAGAGAGAGGAGAGAGAGAGAGAGAGAGAGAGAGAGAGAGAGAGAGGGGGGGAGAGAGAGAGGAAGAGAGAGGGGGAGACTGGAGGGAAAGAGCGCGGGACAGACAGTGAGAGTGCAGGGAAACAAGGACAACGATAAGGGGGAGGGTGGGAACAAAACAACACCCAGATCTGCATATCTGCTCCCCACACGCTCACACCACACCTTTCGCCTGGGCGTGGAATCAGTGTATTATTATTACGGTGACGCATTTGTGTGCCTGTGATACGCTGTGATTCATCCCGAAGGCCGTGGCATGTCATCTGTTGTTGTCGAGTCTGTAGTCGCACAACAACAGAGAATGAACCCACCGCTGGCCAAAACCCCCAGAAAGGCATTTCAGAAGGATTTAAATAGACATTTGTTGCTGTACACTATTGATGCATTGTGCTTTTGGTTTGTTTCCTTGCCCTCCTCTATGACTCACTTTGGATTACCCGACGGCTGCTTAACGGCTCAACGTAAATGTTGTGGAAGGAAAAGGGGACCGACCAAAGGATGTCTCGATGAAGGATGATGAAAAGGAAGACAGAAATAGGAATAGGCCTCCTTTGAGTGTCAGGGGGGCGACCGGGGTTAAATGAGGAAAAAGGGCCGGAGAACTTTCTGGAACAACGTTGTCAGATTTGTTCTCCGGTGCCATCCGTCAGACAGATGAGCTGTTAGCGGGGCGGGAGAGTCCGCGCTTTCCGCAGGGAAGTTGAGATAAGTTGAACAGTGGAAAAATGGAAGAGTGAGGAGAGGAAAATGATTACGGGGAAAAAAAAGGAAAGGAGAGGGAAGGCGGAAACTATTCAAAGGTAGGGCTGGACGCCCTGGCAGACGAGGCTATACAGCTGGAATAGAGTTTGGAAGGAGGGAGGAGCAGGGAGAGATGGAGGAGGAGGACTGGAAGAAGGAGAGAGCAGGCTATTTACGAGCGGGGAAGGAGGTTAAAGATGGTGGCTGTAAAAGGTGGGTGAGGCAGAGCCGCTGTGGGAATAGCATTGGAGAACACTTCCAGTAAAAATCAACCGTCTTTTAATGACCAATAATAAATCCACACACCTAGGGCACTCTCCAGCCTACATAGAAGCCAGCAACAGTCTGTGTGTGCGGTTTTTTTGTTTGTACCTTCGCTCCAAGCCTTCTCTGTGCAAGGTCCTGTCCACGTGTGTTCCAGTTGTTGTACCTGGTCTTTTTATTACCGTCGAGCACAGACGCAGGTCATCTGTGGATGTAGTTCCTCCCAGGGCATCCCCTTCAGTCATATGGACAGAATTAGACGTTCTTCAAATCCAATTGTCCACTTTAGAAATTGAATTAGAAACATTGAAGGGCAAAAGGGAAGCCTTGGAAACCACATTTATTCTCAGTGTGATTTCAATGGAAATTGGCGTACAACGTCATCAGCAAATTCGATTTGATAATATTACTCAACATACAGTGGAAATGGAGCAGGTAGGGCAGGCTAGGGGGTGTTGCTCAAGGCAGTGGTGAACTTAGGCCTTTGGGGGCTACAGGCGAACAGTCATTTTGGGGCCCATGCGTCTCCGGTCTAATGGACCTAATATGGCATAATGAGATACTCAATACAAGGGATGAGCAAAAGTCACTATCCTTCTTTCATGCAACTGTTAATTGTTTATTTACCTTAGGTCACAGCAGCGGGTTGGACAGGGCATTGTGGTCTATTTGTGTCACCTGCAAGGTTAGAATAGCATGCAAAACAAAAAGATTGGTTATGGTGACACACATTACACTGACTGTTAACCTAAGATGTCATCATTTACCTCTTCAGTCTCAATGTCTATTTGCCTCTCCTGTCTCTGCGCTTGTTTATTCTCCTCTCTCTCTGTCTGTCTGTTTGTCCTCATCTGTGTGCTCTCTATCACTCTCTCTTTCTCTTTCTCTCTCTCTCTCTCTCTCTCTCTCTCTCTCTCTCTCTCTCTCTCTCTCTCTCTCTCTCTCTCTCTCTCTCTCTCTCTCTCTCTCTCTCTCTCTCTCTCTCTCTCTCTCTCTCTCTCTCTCTCTCTCTCTCTCTCTCTCTCTCTCTCTCTCTCTCTCTCTCTCTCTCTCTCTCTCTCTCTCTCTCTCTCTCTCTCTCCCAAAACTTTACTTACCGGTGAGAGCAAACGATGTAGACGGCTGCTCTTGTTCCGCCGACGGTCCCGCTGCCCCCACAGTGCCTGTAAAAAAGCTTGATAGCTTTGGCAGCTTTGAAATAAACTCCTGCCTGTGATCTTTCTTCTTATTTTTCTGTGACCCTCTTTGGTATGTTCGCTTCATTTCTCACTCGATTTATCTCTTTATTTATCTCTCTCTCTCTCTCTCTTACCGCTATTTACTGTTTCGAATTTTACATCATTTCCACATACGCGGGATGAGCGTGATGCGTGTAACATGGAATAGTCCATGTAGTGAAGACTGAAGCGGGGTGTACACGGAAAGACCATCAAAGCATGAGTAATTAGACATAACGATGCTACTATTGTAAATAGATTTTTATAAAAACAATAAACACAGGGAAAAATATAGAGAGAGCATTTTGGGGGCCCCAAAAGGCCTTCTATGGGGGCCGGAGCTCCAGGCAAATGCCTGATTTACCTAAAAGTACAGCCTGCCTCTGGCTCAAAGATGCCTAGAGGTGGAGTCCCCACATTAGGAATTTAACTTGGTACTTTCTGGCAGGGGGTCGAAACCCCAGAGCCAATACACTATCCGGACCCCCCGGGTACCCTGCATGTTGTTGTGTCTCGACATCAGAATCCACTGATAAAAGTGCAGTCACCACAAGCACAGAGCCACAAACACGTCGTGCGACAGCAAACATCAGAACTCCCTCGCTGTCCCTCCAAACCGTAAAACAAGCATTGTGTACCGAAGTGGAACCTTAACTCGGCAGCCTTCATTTCAAAGGTATAAGTCGTCTCCAGACATAAGGCATTCTGTCAAGGTCGGCAAACAGTCTTGTAACTTAGATTAAAGCCCACCTCACTCTGTTGGCGACGAGGAAGAGGAAAAAAAATGACTTCATTACAAGTGCTGCCCTTTAGACGTACCCAGTGGTGGGGAAAGAGAGCTGTGGGGTTCTGCCGTCTGATTACAACGACTGATGGATCTCTCTCTCTCTCTCTCTAGCTTACACTCTCTCGCTCACTCTCGCTCTCCCTCCGTCTCTCTCTGTCACTCTCTCTCTCCCTCACTCTCTCTCTTTCTCTCTCTCTCTTGCTCAGTCTTTTGCTCACTCTCTCTCTCTCTCTCTCTCTCTCTCTCTCTCTCTCTCTTCTCTCTCTCTCTCTCTCTCTCTCTCTCTCTCTCTCTCTCTCTCTCTCTCTCTCTCTCTCTCTCTCTCTCTCTCTCTCTCTCTCTCTCTCTCTCTCTCTGCAGAATTCTCTCTCTCGCTCGCTCTCTCTCTCTCTCTCTCACTCACTCTCTCTCTGTCTCTCCCTCCCTCTACACTATTCTCTCCGTACTCATCTTGACACTTGGTCATCACACTCATGCAGGTGAATCCTATCCTTTTGTAGCAAATCACAGTTATCCTCACCGCTGCTCCTGATTTTAGATTCTTCTTTTTAGTCATCATGTGCTAACGATGACGTCATTTCATCGTGCCGTAATTGCCAAGTGCACATTAGTGTATTTCCTACTTGCTCTCAAAGTGTGTGAGTCCACTTGCTCTTCAACACTTTTTCTAGTGCCGTGCTCTCATTTTTCGCAGGTGAGTGCTGAATAACACGGGGGATAAACAATGCCCTTGACTAAATTGAATTACTATTGTCTGATTAAGTTAATTAATGAATAATCATTTAAAAGCTAGTGCTGTATAGATTCTGAGGAACTTCATTAATTTGAATTAACCGCTGTTCTCACTCCACTACCGGGCAATTATGAATTCAATTTAAATTGATCTCCCATCGTTCAATACGCCGCAAAGAACATTAAAGGCCGTTCAAGAGAGACTGTCGCAGTGGCTTTGCTGTTTCTGAACAGATTATTTGAGGAGAATATTTCACGGCTTCCTCTGATATTTTTAACACTGAACCGATTTACTTACTGGGCTGTATGTAGTTAAGGCTGACCTTCAAACTGTCTGAACCCATGACTTAAATCCCTTCTGATGAATATTGAATGGAATACAATGGTGAAGATCTAACCAGAATATAATCCAAAAAAAGAGAAAAATTAATAGAATAAAACAGTTTACAATATAATATTAAATAATAGTAGAGGAAAATCGGAGGAAAGGGCAAAAAGTTGACTTCCTGCTTTAAAACAGCCAATCGCATGCCTCTCCCCTGCCTTCAATCAGAGGGGGAACCCGCTGCCCCCGTTACCCGCTCTGGTATTGCCATGGTAACCATGTTAGAGGTTTAGGGAAGTGAGTAATCTAATCTTTCCACTTTGTGGTATAGCGATAAGGGCTGCCACATCCAGCTTTCCACCGTGCGTGTGGTGTGTGTGCGTCTTTGTGTGGTGTACACGTACATATGCACACACACACACACACACACACACACACACACACACACACACACACACACACACACACACACACACACACACACACACACACACACACACACACACACACCCGCACAGGCGTAAAAGCTTCCCGGCTGAAATGTCCCACTCTAATAGGCAGGTGAAAGCTATGGGCCGATATACCCCTGGCCCTCAGCCTCAATAAAACCTCTGAAGTCTGATCTATAGGCCAGTCCATCCCTCCATACCAATACCATACCAGATCCCACAGGCTAACTCGTATATGGGTACCGGTACTCTGCTCGACACCGATTCTGACCGCACACTGCCATAGCACAGCTGCTGCTGTTCAATGGACTTATTTTCCCCACATTTGATTTATTCAATCGAAAGAAAGCGAAAGAAAATCTGCAAGAATGATCAAGCAAAGTTCTGTATCAAAGACCCATTTATCCGAGCCTTGCTGTGGACCAAAATGATTTGATTTGCAAACAAACAATAATCCCACTGCAAAACCATAGTTTCGCAATTTTTTCTGCATGTAACTAAACACATAGTTTAGTTACATGCAGAGCAGACATGGAGAATGGTTTAATCTAGACTTGTGATATGGAAGTGATGTAATTTACACTAATGATATGGTAATCCTAACCTATTGATACAATAAGGTTGTAATCCGCACCCAGAGGGATAATGGTTTTGATGAGAATGAGAAGGATTATGTCATGTAAATCTACTGCTTACGTGTTTATGTTGTAATCAGTCGGAGAATGATAGATTAGTGTCGTAATCTAGATGAAGAAGGTTAGTGTTGGAATCTAGTTTGAGAAGATGCTGCTAGGATGTGGTGATCCAGGAGATTCATATTCACATAGCGATTCGATCAGGACCAGGGTTAGGCATCTCGCTCACGGCTGCAGACATTGGGGATAGAACCCAGCATCTTCCAGCTGGGGGCTGAACACCCTAGCCAGTACACCAGCCTGCATAATGTCGTAATCCAGATGGACAATGATAGATAGCAATTCAGCAAATTAGATGAGGGCAATGTCCTGCAAAACAACTCAACATGGTTTGTCTATCTCTCTCTCTCTCCCTCCTCCTCTCACTCTCTCTATCTAATTCTCTCCACTCATTTCTCTCTCTCTCTCTCTCCCTCTCTCTCTCCCACTCCCTATCTATCTCTGTCACACAACTCTCCCTATCTCTTACTCCCCTCTCCTTGTCTCTCTGGGTCTCTGGCTTTTTTTTCTCCCGTCTTCTCACCACAGGACCTTGTCCAATCAGAATCCCCTGGAATGGTTATTAAAATTGCCTCCGCCATCGCTGATGAAATGTAAATCTGCCTGCTAACAAAGTCTCAGATGTGAGAGCTATCTGTGTGTGTGTGTGTGTGTGTGTGTGTGTGTGTGTGTGTGTGTGTGTGTGTGTGTGTGTGTGCGTGCGTGCGTGCGTGCGTGCGTGCGTGCGTGCGTGCGTGCGTGCGTGCGTGCGTGCGTGCGTGCGTGCGTGCGTGCGTGCGTGCGTGCGTGCGTGCGTGCGTGCGTGCGTGCGTGCGTGTGTGTGTGTGTGTGCGTGCATGCGTGCATGCGTGCATGCGTGCGTACGTGTGTGTGTCTTGCATGCAGGAATCCATCAGCCAGATGAGATGAGATGGTCAGGGTGCCGGGGAGGTTGACGGAGGTAGTGGGTGGTGTTAGGGAGAGGTGATGGAAGTAGTGTTGGGTGGTGTGATTGAGAGGTGATGGAGCTATTGGTGGGTGGTGTTAAGGAGGTGGAGGTAGTGGTGGGTGTGGTGTTTAGTGGGGTTTGGGGCGGTGGTGGGGGAGGTGTAGCAGACAGGGTTTCATCAGAGATGGGGCTCTGAGCGGCAGAAGGCAGGCCAGTGTCTGAGCTATTAGTTGGGGTCGCTAGAACATTATATTTGTGTGTGTGTGTGTGTGTGTGTGTGTGTGTGTGTGTGTGTGTGTGTGTGTGTGTGTGTGTGTGTGTGTGTGTGTGTGTGTGTGTGTGTGTGCGTGTGAGCACGCGCGCGTGCATGTGTGTGCATGTGCTTGTGTGTGTGTGTGTGTTCTTGTGTGTGTTTGTGTTCTTGTGTGTGTGTGTGTGTGTGTGTGTGTGTGTGTGTGTGTGTGTGTGTGTGTGTGTGTGTGTGTGTGTGTGTGTGTGTGTGTGTGTGTGTGTGTGTGTGTGTGTGTGTGTGTGTGTGTGTGTGTGTGTGTGTGTGTGTGTGTGTGTGTGTGCGTGTGCGTGCGTGCGTGTGTGTGTTTGTAGGCGGATGGCTGATGAGAATTGAGGGGGCACTGCTGGGCCACCTACTCTTCCCATCAGATATGTTATTATTAGATATTTTGTGAGAAAAATGGAAAAGGGTCTGAGGTGAGAGGTGGTCGAGCTATAGGGGAGGGGGGGGGGGGGGGGGGGTGGAGGAGGAAGAGGAAGAGGATGATCATTATCGCCATAGAGACCAGGATTAGCAACCTGGACCCCAAGTCACAGAGACAAACTCAAGAAATCACATTTACATGTTTGTGCGTGATTTGAGTCCATTGTTAATTAAAAATCGACGTCTCCGTGTACACACACTATGTCTGTGTGTAGACACACATGTCCATAAGTGCTTCTGTTAGATTTTGTTAGATGTCGAAGCGTCATGTGCGTGTCTGTACGTATATACGTATGTATGCACATATATATTTGAATATATATATACGCATATGCACATACATCTATAAGGGTGTGCGTGTGTGTGCGTGGGACTCTGTGTGTCTGTGTGGACTGTGGGGTTGCAGGCTGGTTAAGGCTTATCTCTGGGCTGTGAACATCACCTGCTGGGGGCCTGCAGCTCTCCATCTGCCTGGAGCTGCCAACGCCTCACCTGGGAGGCATGTACTGTAAATACTGTTTCAAACAGGACTTAAAGACTGTCAATCATTTCTCCCTGGAATAAGCGCGTTGGTATAGTCCAAGTTCAGTGGTGCTGGCATCCAACCGAGCAGATGTGCCTCATAGCTAATTTATGGATTCCATATGCAGCCTTATGGTGGAAGGATATCAACCTGAATATATTTTTAATCCTGTCTAAATAAACCGTTGAAAGTTTAATGATTCCCCGCCGTGTTGTAGCTCAATTTTAGATCACTTGGGACATTATGCAAAGGCAAGAAAGCAACATTTGTCACACAACCAATGAAATGCGACTGACAATGCATATTTTTAGCACGACAGGCCTCCCATTCATGTGATGTGATTACCTTTATCTTCTAAACATGGTGCACATGATTACTGTCATCGCATTTCTCCTTTTTAATTATCCACGGCGGGTTGGGTAGCATTGGCCTTTTAAGCGATATATTCCCGGAGTCTTTTCTGAAGATACTGAGCATTTTTTCTGCTGCATTATTATTACTGTTGTGGCCTGACACACACATGCCTGAGTCACCAATTATCGGAACATAATTTTAATTGTTTTAATAGTTATCTTTATCAGACCTGCTACGAACTGAAACAAATAACAAGTCCTCCATTGATCAGTAAGCAATGAATGCAATTGGATCGTTTCCCGCTAGGGAGCAAAACAAATCTCAATTCATACTTTCAAGATATGTCTACTCAATTCCTAATTACGATTATTATGATGAATATTATAAATGATATATTGTTTGGTCTACGATACTCGTTTGCATATACGGGTTGAATCCATAGTTAATGTTACACCTACTTAAACATTTATATATTTAACTCAGTTATACATATATATATATATATACAGTATATATATATCACAGCATGAGAACAAATACAAAAATAACAGAATACATAATCAACGAAACCCCTTTTTCAAAAGACAAAATGGGATTCATAAAGAAACCTTTTCAAGCCTCCGGAATTACCATAAAACAAAGATTAGCATGAAGAAGCAACCCTCCTGCTGTGCTTCTTCCTACGCCTCCTCCCTCCCTTCAGCGTTCTTTCGCTACCAAAAGCACCCCGGATATCCCTGACAAACTTCCTGATCATACATCTTACCCACTTAACCCCTGGCTGTCTCCTGACTCATCCCCCTCACATCGGTGTGTGTCTGTCATCGACGCTTTCAATCACTCCTCCACTTCCCCTGCTCTCACGAGACTCTGGGGCGCACTGGGTGCCATGTGTAAACATCTGAGGCTGGGTTTGTTTGTGGATCTAAGGCCCGTCCCTGGTGCTGGGATTGCATTCCCAAGAGCTCCCGTGCAAGCCTGGATGCTCTGCGCTTGTGTACTTAGCGTGTTGCGTTGGGTATATGTGTGTATTTATGTGTTGTTATTATGATGAGTGCGATGTGGTGTTTTGGGAATGCCCAGTGTGGCTTGAAGTTTGTTAACATCAGACAGAAACAACATGTTTGTTTGTCGTCTTGAAATGGTAGAGGCACTGGCCGTTACTTAGTTCTGTGCTTCTTGGGTTAATGTAGATTAAGTGTAAACACACACATTTAAATACTATCTGATTATCAAATGCAATCAAAATCAATAAGTCAATAAAAATCCAATGCATTCATCAAAACGGCTGGTAGGACCTGAACTTTGAACAGAGCAGAAATAACTGATATGTATATTCAATCATCCCAAATGTTGTTGTTTACTTTGTTCCCTGCTGAAATGAAGTCCAACTGAGAAAGCAAAAGGCAACAGACATATATTAACTCACATACAGTAAGTTCCAAAATATCTGACTGAGGTAAATTACATGGTCATTTGCAAGTGTGTTTTTTATGGGGCTCTATTTCCTGATGTGCCTAAGACAATATTTCCTGTGTGCACAAATCTTTTTAGCCAGTCATCACACCATAGCTAATAATCGTAGGGTGTCAAAGCCCTGAGAATCCTGTAAATTATGGATGGCAAGTTTCTTGTTTTTTGATGCGTACACTTGTGCAGGCTTATACAAATTGATGTAAAAGTAACCCGGCATCTTATTCTCACTATTTGTTCTCTTTTTTACCTAAAATAGGAAATAGCTACACTCCATTAAAATTGAAGCGTAGATGTTCATTGGAATTGAGAAATCCTGTCATGCCTATTTTAAACTCAAACACTGTTTTTCTTTAAACACAGGGCCATGAAACTGTACTTTTGAAGTTTTTTGTATTGGAAGATATTGAATTGGTTGAAACTAGCACAGCTCTTGGACAATGTTTCAGCACTAAAGACGAGATAAATAAGGCAACAAAAAATGTATTGTTGGTGGGAGGGCATGAGAACAGCAAAACAACCAGCGCCAATATTGCGGTGACAGATCAACTGGAACCTAATTGACCTGTTTGTTTTCATCTGTAAAATACAAGGCATTTCTACAGTTGGACCTCATTTTGAGATGAATCTCTTCATTTAATTCGATATCATTTGAATTGGTTTTAGCAGGTGAATAGAATTCCTCTCGATAAAAATATAATTTATTTCCAATGGAAAGTTTTCAGATTCTGGAGAAATAATGTTCTCCAGAAATATGTTGGAGAAATAAAACTGTACAAAACGTTTACAACAGACACAGATTTAAGATAAACAATGTGTTTTGGAAAGCTGTCCAAATCAAGATTTCTGGCATGACATCCTCATCAAACAACATATAAGGGAATGTCTCTTCGCCGGCTGTGTGTTAAGGCAATATAACATAATTCATTCGTAGATGTAATTGCCTCATGGTGCCTTGCATCAGCTTTAAAAAGAAATGCATTGTTGTTATGGAAAACTGTCCAAATCAAAATTTCTGGCATGACATCATCATCAAACAAACAAATATAAGGGAATAAAGTTTAAATGTTAGAGGTTTTAAACAATATAACATATTGCTCATAGTGCTAATTGGTTGATGCTGCCATTAATTAGGCTTCCGCTACATGTTTAGATTAAAGACCAAAGTTTGTGTGGTGAAGTGTAATTGTATAGGTAAACGATTTGGCTGTTGAAGCTGTTGTTTACCATTGATTAGGTAGTTCCGTATGAGGGTTTGGAAGTCAAATCCCTCTTCGCCGGTTGTGTGTTAAGGCAATATAACATAATTCATTCGTAGATGTAATTGCCTCATGGTGCCTTGCATCAGCTCTAAAAAGAAATGCATTGTTGTTTTGGAAAACTGTCCAAATCAAGATTTCTGGCATGACATCATCATCAAACAACATATAAGGGAAAGTTTATATCCAAGAAAATGGTCTCTTAAGGAACACATGAAACAGAAATATACCTTATATCTTGCCAGCTTATTTTCTCAGCAGCAGTTTCAGAGGTAGGAGAACACAATTATTGCAACTATGTATAAAATTAATGTAACGGTTCAGACATCCTCCAAGGCAAATTCTGATCAATAAAAAATCTGTTCCAACACTTTTCCTTCACCCTAATGTCCGGGTTTACTTTTCAACCTGAATCAAATCATAAAAGCTTTAACTGCACTCCTTCAAAATGACTGCTCTGGGTCTAGTGCTATATTTAGTAATAAATTCAGCACTAGATATAACTGTATTTAGGACTCAGTATGTTGCTACATATGAATACTGAGTTTTCAAAACACCTTAAGTAACTCATAAAACACATTGTCCGTAGCTCGTAATTGTCTTAGTGTAGCGAAGGAGTTGACGATGTCCTTTTTTCCTGCAAAATTCAGACAGCTCTTCTGAGATTTATCGGTGACTCTGGGATTGCGTCACATGGGGCAGCCTGGCAGCTTGTTTACCGCGGCTGTGCTTTGTGCTTAATGGCTCTCCCCAGGGGTCAGCCTAGTGAGGTGTTCGTCTGAAAGTGGCTCGTAAACGGCTACGGAAGAACCCATGTAAAAATGGGCCATTTATGGAAACCAAAAGGTAAAACAAGAGTATACCTTCCCTTGGACTCTATACCAGCATTTAACTTTTATCACCAAAGGAATGCGCGAGCCTGACTATATCAAGGGTCACCACATAGAGGGAAATAGGTTGTGTTCTTTGGTGAGGAAAGTTAGCGAGGCATACTCAACCTATCAAGTGCCTCAATTTACTTGATTGTCACGCTGAATTTCAGCCAACATGAGGCCGGCTAAAATTAGTTCTACCCTACCGTGTGTGTAAGGAAATGTCTCAAAGGAGGTGAAACTGAGAGAAAAAAACTGAGCTGTGTGAAGTAACAGCAATTAAAGCTAACTTTTATTTTTTTAATCATATTCACTAACAACAGTCCCGCTGAGTTTAAATGTTGGATGTTTTAAAAAATAAAATAAATTGCTCATTGTGCTAATTGGTTGATGCTACCATTAATTAGGCTTCCGCTACATGTTTACGATTAAAGACCAAAGTTTGTGTGGTGAAGTGTAATTGTATAGGTAAAAAAACGATTTGGCTGTTGAAGCTGTTGTTTAACATTAATTAGGTAGTTCTGTATGAGGGTTTGGAAGTCAAATCCCTCTTCGCCGGCTGTGTGTTAAGGCAATATAACATAATTCATTCGTAGATGTAATTGCCTCATGGTGCCTTGCATCAGCTTTAAAAAGAAATGCATTGTTCTTGTCAATTTATTATAATTTAATTAGCGTTAAAATAAAAAAAAAATGTGCCAATTTGTCACTGTTTTTCGATAATATCCGTAATATTTCCGTTATATGTGCAGCTAATTTGGAGAAACTGAAGATAGACTTAAATTATAGTTGTGATGAAAAAAAAACTTTAGATTTAAGCTTAAGCAACACTGGATTGCCTCGGATATGCAGAATAGTTCCTGGAGTTTGAGCTGTGTAATCTATAGTCATTTAGCAGTCAATCAAAAAGGTGACAGTAGATATAATTAGGTTAGTCTCGAGCAGTAGGGCTTTGACCATATTACTCAAGGTTGCCTACAGGCAAACTACAGCCGTCAGTGATTGGATCCCAGGAACCTTCAACTGGAAGTCAAACCCCACTCGACCATTCTGCGTCAAATGATACAACTTAAATGTACTTGTCAACTCTCCCCATACCCACCCATTTTCAGTAGAGACCCCCCTAGCCATCATTTGTCCTCACTCCACCCTTTAATCTCTTGCATCTCCTCACCTCCACCCCCTCCGTCAGCCCACCCTCTGCTCTCCTCAACCCTGGCTACTCCACTCCTCCGTTCCGCTGAACAGGATTAGCGATTAGCCGCTAATGCCAACTCAACAACAACCACCACCCCCCCCCCCCCCCCCACCACCATTCCAACCACCACCACCTGTACCATTACCGCGCTTGGCTCCTTCACACCATACCTCGCCACCAACAACACAAACACCATCAGGGCTGTCCAGAGATCTCCTCCGAAGCTGCTGAAGCATGAGATTGGCCCCCCGGAGGGGTTAGACGATAGCGGTGCTGGTGGCAGTGCCAGTGGGGGTGGCAGGATTTAAACATGCCCAGGTGGGCTGCCGCCCATAGCTGGGATGGAGAGTGTCTGTGGGGGGGGGGGGGGGGATGTAGGTGTCGTTGCTTTCTGCTGGCGGCGCAGAACGGAGTGTGAGGTTGAGGGGACAGCACAGACGGTGTGGTGCAGTTGCCAAGATCTGCCCGGCGTGTTGGTGGAGAAGGAAACCAGGAGAGGAGCTCGCGCATGTGATGATAGGAAGCACGTGCGCGTGACCGGGATGCCTACTGGGAGGCAGACGTGTGCGATGTTGTACAGACACAGCAGTGGTTTTGTACGGGGACTCAAATGTCCACTTTTTGATGAGATAGATAAGATAGAAAACAACTTTGTTAATGAGGGGGAATTCCTTCGTTACAACAGCCCAGCAGCAGTGGAAACACAGGATAAGATACAATACAATAAAAGTACTAATGAAAACTTCTATGGTTAAAACTACAAAGCCTCAATGTTAGGCGTAGTAGTGCCTCAGTGCCTGCCGGACTCAACCAAGGTGTCTGCTGGTTGGATTGTGACTGGGTAGTCGACTGGTGTCGGTGTTGAACTTCCAGCCAAAATGTTCTTGGTCCGATCCCCGCCGTCTGCTGTCTAGCCGTAAGCATCCTTCAGCAAGATGTCTCATCCCGGCTCCCTAATGATGTATCTGAATTCACTATTAGTGCCTCTGGAGAGAAGGGTCTTTTAATTGACCAAATGATCAATCTGTCCATGGACCCCTTCTGACGTGCTCTTGAGCCACATATTAGATGACTAAGTGACGCGTGTCGCATCGCATATGAAAAATCTTTGCATGCCACACTTAAACTTTTTCATAGTGTGCACTCTGTAAAATGTATACGTGAATCATTTCTAAATGACCCAATCAGGGTACAGAACGGTTAGAGAATGTGCAACCAAGGCATGTGGTTGGGATGTCAACAGCCGGGGTGAAACTTATGGCAGGGCAAATTCATCTGGTTTATCTTACAGCGTTTCTGACAGACCGACAGAAAGACCGACAGACAAAAAACTGTCTTTAATCCCCTCCCATCCGTCTGCGGGAAAATATTCTCACAGACAGACATGACAGACAGACATATGGTTGGACAGACAGACAGAGACACAGTTCGGACAGAATTATACTCAGACAGACATTTGTGAAAAACGAAATTGGAAAGACAAGCACGCCATTTGGCGGAAGAACGTACAGACAGACAGACAGACAGTAATGCACGCAGTACAGACAGACGGATGGGTACTGCACCTCTCCTTGCCCGACGCATGCACTGTGTGTGTTCTGTATGTGTCCTGAATGCCCAGCCATGCAGCCAGGTTAGATGCCAATGTGTGTATCTATGTTTGTCTGTGTGTGTGTGTGTTTGAGAGAGAGAGAGAGAGAGAGAGAGAGAGAGAGAGAGAGAGAGAGAGAGAGAGAGAGAGAGAGAGAGAGAGAGAGAGAGACGAGAGAGAGAGAGAGAGAGAGAGAGAGAGAGAGAGAGAGAGAGAGAGAGAGAGAGAGAGAGAGAGAGAGAGAGAGAGAGAGAGAGAGAGAGAGAGAGAGAGAGAGAGAGAGAGAGAGAGAGAAAGAGAGAGACTGTAGTCACGTTTCCATCTAAAAGGTGAAGCGAATCTTTAGCAAGTTCGCAAAAAATACATTTGAATTAGGTGCGTTTCCATCAAGTGGTTGGAGTGGAAAACTACACACATTCCAGGGCTTGTCGTATCCTTTTGATAGCATGATCTCTCTTAGGTCCTGATATATAGTGGAATTGCATTGTTGTTTTCCATCTAAAATAGCGGTAATGTTTTTTCCTTCGATGAGAGCAAGAAAAAGTTTTACCTCTTCAGCGGTCTACACATATTTATTATTCACATTGGTCATCTATGCAATGGAAGTATTTAAAGGACACATTGTTCATATTTATAATTTGAAATTTGTCTCAGCCTTTTTACCACAGATACTATAGATAGGGTCTATAGCATATAACCGCGTTGTCTGATTACAGTTTATTCATTTTCATACAATTTACCAGCTCTCGTTTTGAAGGCTGAACAGACAATTTGACTTGAATTACTTAGTAGGTGTCCATATATTAGGGATTAATCGACACAGTATAATTCAAGGATATTCAAACATACACATCCTATATCATATATATAATATAGGACGTCTATGTATACAAACGCTTAAATATATATATATATATATATATATATACAGTATATATGTATGTATGTATGTATGTATGTATGTATGTATGTATGTATAGAGAGAGAGAGAGAGAGAGAGAGAGAGAGAGAGAGAGAGAGAGAGAGAGAGAGAGAGAGAGAGAGAGAGAGAGAGAGAGAGAGAGAGAGAGAGAGAGAGAGAGAGAGAGAGAGAGAGAGAGACCACTTGATGAGACTCCATGGGAGACCGCCTCAGAGGGATGCTTAGGACAAGAAAAAGAGAGAGCAAGATAACAAGTAAAAGGTTTGCTGTTCCCTCCCAGTTAATTTCAATACACCACCCCAAGACACACTCACACACATACACACGCAGATAAACATGCACACAAAGAGGGTCTCGCAGAGTAAACACACGGCAGGATAGAGAGACCCTAGCTGCTGGCAGAAGCGTGAGGGAAGGAATTAATTGCATTTCCAACACACGCCCCTGATGCAAGATGTGAATGAAGAAACGTCGCCTCTTGGTCCTGTTGCGACGGGCATGCGAGGTTAAGCGACAATGCAGAGAGCCTGAGTGAGGGAGAGAGAGAAAGAATAATCCAAATTACTTTGTGTGGTTTTGAAGCTCTGGTGAAGCTGTCATATGTTATTTAAGTTAAGCGGACGTGAGAGCAAGCAGATGATAAGGCCATGAATGATTCAGTGGCGTTGATATAAATAGATTGTCTGTTTGCCAGTGCTCCGCGGATGGAGAGTCGTGTACCAGGAACCATTTAAATATCACACTGCATTAGCGGAGCTACAATTAAAATGTAGAACGCCATGACCAAGGGGACCGTGGCTACTGTCTACTTCTCTTTGAGTCGTTCTCAGTGGGTTTGTTTCTCAGTGGATTTGTTTCTCAGTGGATCTTGTTTGTGTTTGTGTCGTGCTAAAATATGAGGCACGACGAGCCTCAATATGAGGCTTCTCTGTATGCATTTGGCTTAAGCACTCCAGTGAATCGCGATCCAGTATAATTGTTACCTTGCCCCTCTATACGGATACTCCCTTTAGCCTCCTCATGGATATATGTGTTTAGAAAGGTTTAAAAACTCTTGGAAATGTCATAGGGTCAAAGAGTAAATATTCATGCAGCAGACTCTCACCCGAGGCTATTGTATCAGATAGCTCATTTTGATGTAATTTCAGTCTAATTAATTTTTCTCTAATGTCTTCATTTGAGAGGAAGGTGGGCCGCAAACAAGCTACAGGTCAGCCCCCCTGCTAGGCCGTCTACTTTCTCCCTTTGGGTTTCTAATAACGGCCTTCATTTGTTAAATATATATTCATATATATTTTCTTCACAAAATACTGGTGCTGTAAATATTTGTATTATTTAAAAAATTGCTTATATTCATATCTAATTTCAATTTGTTTTCATATATTATGATATCAATAATGTACTATATAAACAAAGTTGGACTCATTAAGATGTACTGAAGGAATACTTCAGCACATCTTAATGAAACTAGGGTCTGCATTTAGTAGAAACCCCACAGAGTAAGCTTGCTATTTTGAAATTATCCAACCCACTTCACTAGCTTGCAAGCTTTAGCAATAGATCTGTAGGACTCTGGTCATGTGCAATGAGTGCAAGCTGGTACCTAGACTGTTAGAAGGAAAGGTAGGCCATACAAAGATTTTACTTGGGCCAAATTAAACGATTGGACAGGCTTATCACTGACCTGGCACAGTCAATTGTTTTTAAAAAAAATACTTCTAAAACAATACCTTATCCTAGCTTCAAACAATGTGTCAAACATGCATGGCCAATAAATAGAGATTTATAAAATAATAAAGTATAGACAAACAGATAAACCTCTGCTATATGCAGAGGATTTAAAAAGTTTGATGGCCAACTACTTATTCAGTTTTAGGGGGTACTGACAAAATAAAAAGTCCCACAACTTTTTCAGGAACGGTCTGGTTGCGCATACCAGCACCTCTCGCTCCTTCAGAGGCTGAGCCAGCCAGGCGAACAGAGAACATGGTATAATCCCCTATAAATCTGGTGAAGATGAAGTTTTAAAGCCATAATTCTGCACTTTAATCCGTTGTGAAAAAGCGCTGACCCAGTTGAGGCTGTGTTGGTGGGACTCGCAGCGTGGTCACAGTAGAAGCCTGGGCTAGGCATGGATGTCGCAGAGACTCTACGGAGAAGTCACTTAGGGGTCGTTCAGGGTTCAACGTTTCCTCATCGTGGCTTGAATCCTGAATGAAACTCGAAAACGAATATGCTGCAAAGTAAGGAATTTTTAAAGGGTCCTACCAGTTTGGGTGAATAAACCAATGTGAAAGACTCCTGGGTCATCAAAACGTCTGCTCGAAATGGAATTGTAGTAGTTTTACCAATTCTGCCTAAGATTATTGACCATGAGCACGTTTTACTGCTAACATAGACAACAGCACTTTGGTCTTTGTGATAAAAAAAATGCTTAAGAAAGTGCTTTCTTTTGCTTACTTTTTTTTCACAACAAACAAACGATCCTAACCGACATGCATTGATTTCAAAAGAGAAAGTGCTAAATGCTATTGTTTGCTCCCGCTGACTGCTATTTGGCAGTCAGTACACTAATTAATGGTTTAATCACCCACATCAATGTGGTCCTGTTTAAAAAGACAAACAAAAATCTCATTGTATATAAATGTAGGTATCAGAATAGAATAGAGTGAAGAAAGGTAACAACTCCTCATTGAGTGCAGTAGCGATATGCATTTTCCATTGATCCAACACACACACACACACACACGCACGCACGCACGCACGCACGCACGCACGCACGCACGCACGCACGCACGCACGCACGCACGCACGCACGCACGCACGCGCACACACATACTTCCTAGTATACGAAACACTGACATCCCCTACAAGTGCAAACTCCCTTTACATGCGCATCCTGGCTTTTGGATTCTACAATGTTCCGATGATCTTTCTCTAAAGTAAAATGGACTGATTGATCATAGCTAGAGTAGGCAATTTATCATTATTGACATATTTGAAAAGGTCTCTTTCCATCGGACAGCAGTCATTAACTCAAATGCGCTGACAATAAAAACACTCATCTGGTATCTGGTGTTGTCGCATAATGAAATGATTGGAAGACCCTACTGTCTGTCTACCTACCTACCTGTCTGTCTACCTACCTACCCGGCCCCCTGTGTGTGTGTGTGTGTGTGTGTGTGTGTGTGTGTGTGTGTGTGTGTGTGTGTGTGTGTGTGTGTGTGTGTGTGTGTGTGTGTGTGTGTGTGTGTGTGTGTGGGGGGGGTGTTGTGATTCATCATGCCGGTTTTAGAGCCGGCAGGCCTGGCGTCAGACGGACGGACGTCCCCGATGAGGGGTCCGTGCCGGCGCATGAGAGGAGGCCGGGGGCCACAAATCCTCCACACCGCGACAGCACTCCGCACATCACGCCGGGTTAGACGTTCAGCACGCCGATAAATAACGCCCGTTTTTGTGGTTCTCCATGGAAAGGGAAATAGGTGGCTTTAAAGGAAAATACCGGTCTGGTGGATCAAGCCATCGCATGTGCTCTCCTGATGTCACCGAAACCTCTGTGTAACCACTGTTAACAGTATCATTTGGCTTCTTTGTTGTACCGATTCATTTCAGGCTAGAGGCTGAAGACTTTGCTGTTCAAAATCAAATTTTTTCCTGTAGGTAGCTCGGTGTTTCCATGGCAATAGCCCTCAAAGTATTTTTGAATAATTGTCATGGACCGCTCTGTAATACGATGGAGCGACGCACTGGGTGGTCCAACTGCCATTGGCTAGGGAGGGAGTTCCGCCCCCTGGCATTGGACATTGAGTTGACCAATGAAGAAAAAAGATACGGCTTCGAACTGACACCAAAAACAAAATAATGGACAGGAGTTAAATCCCGTGTCATCCGTCATCTTCCCGCTATCGACCACCATTATGTCTTCCGTGTATTTTTCAGGGTTCGCTCTCTCGAACTTTGCCCCTTGGGGCCGGCGCTCTTAGCCACGATAACGTCAGTGTGATTAATGGCTAGTTTAATGGTCAGCATTGTCTTCTTTTAATGGGATTTCCCGCCCTGCCACGGGGGCCCGCATGGCTCACAGCCGGGGGGGAGTGAGTCGTTTTGTGTTTGCGTATCGGAGATGGCGGTGTGAGTTACATTGTGCCGGTCCAGCACCGTAGACACCGGATCTCCCTCTCTGGATGCCATCAGCAAACCTGCTTTATTGCTTCCTGTATTGCGTTGCAGCGATCACATGTCCGTTTACTGGAAGAGTATACGGCCTCAGGCCAGATTTGTCACACCTGCCAATAGCGGCTGTCACGTAAATTATGTACTTAGAGATGCAGATAAGTGGTCTGCAGCGCTGTGGTGCATGGAGCACACAGCGGATGTGCAATGCATGAATTAATAGGTCCGCTACTGATATATAGTAGCGTGAGTGTGTGTGTGTGTGTGTGTGTTTGTGTGTGTGTGTGTGTGTGTGTGTGTGTGTGTGTGTGTGTGTGTGTGTGTGTGTGTGTGTGTGTGTGTGTGTGTGTGTGTGTGTGTGTGTGTGTGTGTGTGTGTGTGTGTGTGTGTGTGTGTGTGTGTGTGTGTGTGTGTGTGTGTGTGTGTGTGTGTGTGTGCGCGCGCGTGTGTGTGTGTGTGTTTCACTGCTCGTTTTTCCGCTGGGAGGTCCATTTTTCCACTGCAGAATCTTGATTCACTGAACAAGTACTTAATGCTGTTACATACCCATTATATACTGAGGTACTATATGCACTGTTAAATACTCATTTTATACTGAGGTACTACTGATATATACAGATATAGCAGCAGTGTGGCACAGGATTCTTCCAAAGAAGCCTCTGTCAGCCATATAAAATTCCACCCACATGTGATTCTTTCAATATAAGATAGCACTCATACATTATATAAAGATTATCACAGAATAATACAGCATTATTTCCTGCATGCATCCGTCTAGTCATCACCCTCTTCCCTGTCCTCTTCTCCCTCCCTCCTCTCGTCATTTCTCTCCCTCTGCCTCTTGTCTTCTCTCCTCCCATCCCCTCTTCTCTAGTATGCTGTGTGTCTCTGTGAGTGTAACCAAGGTCATAGTGGCCCTGCTCAGAGGTGTGTGGGCTTCATTCATCATCTGTATGATGGCCACGCGCTCCGCTGCCCTAAATCTCCTGTGTGTTGCGTTTGCGTGTGTGCGCATGAGAATATGTGTGTGTGTGTGTGTGTGTGTGTGTGTGTGTGTGTGTGTGTGCGTGCGTGCGTGCGT
>OLKM01000946.1:52500-60000 GCA_900291075.1 Melanogrammus aeglefinus | reverse complement strand
ACCCCCTTCCCTATCCCCCCCCCCCCCCCCCCCCCCGCTGAAGTTGTGCTGCGTTGTGCTACATGACTGTATTGTAATCAGACCCCCTTAAACGATAGGAGTGCAGCTGTAGTCATTTGCACACGTTCTTTATGGTGATGAATTTGCATCCAAGGTTGAAAAACCTTGAGACGAAACGCCACAGTGAACGGGAAATGGAGAGAAGAGATTACAGGTGGTATCATGTCGTAAGTAAGAGAAAATAAAAGGAAATGGGAATTGCATTGTTCAAAATGTTGCAAGGCTATTTCAACAACTTTCCCATTTCCAATTCTCTGTGCAATGTAACAACAATATAAAATATGCATTCTGTTAAATCAAATGCTTTGTTTTAGGGAAATAAAACGATTGTTGTTTTATACACAGTGTATATTACCAGTTGAGTTGTGTCAATATGGGATGCATTCCCATGGTCCAGGGCCCGGCTATATTGTGGCTGTGACCTGGAACCGAAGAGAAAAGTAAAGTCATGAATACACAGTGTACATCTCCCCGCTTGGCTGCTTCCCAGGCTGCAGTCTGCTGGCGAGGCTCCAGCAGCATCATTGCTACCATGGCCTCGAAGCACCTTTCAACATTAAAAACCCAGCATCGAAAACAACTTTCCATGTTCCTCAAAAGGAATAATGTTTACTTGTGCGGTCTATTCTTCCTCAGAGAGGCAAGTACTGAAGGTGAAATCAGTCTGGCAGTGCAACACTTTCTAAATAAACCCCAAACAGTAAAAAAAAAAATGGAAAGGTGAAAGTGCTATTAATTGCTTTCTGTCAGCTAGAGGGCAGTACAACACCGTGTATAAAATTCCGCACTTTTATGACATATGCCAAAAAATACATTTGATAACAGAGTGGTTGCTGATGGCTGAGGGCTGTGAGAAAGGACGCCAAATAACAATGAAAGAAATATTAATTTACTTCGACCGTACATGCAGCTAAATGGAAAGCATTGTTTGAGGGATGAAGTGGCCAAACCCTATTTTCGTTCCATGGGGAGCGCAATCAGGGTTGGACCGTTTTCAAAGATGCTATCCAATTCATTTGTTCACGAGCAGGGATGTCAAGAAATAAATGTTTCAGATGGGGAATTGGGACAAGGTAGCCATGCATGGCAGCAACATGCAGTGTGTGTGTGTGTGGGTGGGTTTTGTGTTTGTGTGTGTATGTGTGTGTGCGAGACACTTTTTTCATGGTTAGTTTTTCCTTGTTGTTGTGAGCGTGTTTAAAAATAGTTTCTTGTCTAATAGCGAGGCGGGCAAAAGGGATCGTGACGGAGGAGGATGGATGCCTCAGTGCCACAGAGTTTGCCTCACAAAGGCAGAGGTGTTGGTGACGGAGAATAGGAAGGGGGTGGCGGAGACGGTAATGAGGGTGTTGTGGGTGGTGATGATGGTAGAGGTGGGGGGTGGTGGTGGATGAAGCGTTGGTGGTTGGGGGAGACCGTAATGACGGTGTTGGTAGTGATGACAACGAAGGTGCTGGTGATGGTAGTGATGATTGAGGTGGTGGTGGTAGGGGTGGAGATCTTTGTGGTGGTGGAGCTGTCGGTGTGATCTGAACTGGGCCAGATGGTTTTTTATCTCGTCCCCTCCTTCTCCTCTTCTACCCACCGCAACGGTGATGAGGCGTGATATGCACCAGGGGTGGGGGTGGAGGAGGGGGGGGGGGGGGCTAAGCCTTCCTAAGCCTGCCCCTGGCTCTCAAACACCCGCCATCCAGGGAGCATCGGGCTCTCCCCGGCTGAGAGAGAGAGAGACAGGGAGGGAGAGACGGAGAGAGAGAGAGAGAAAACCCATCATGGTGAAATGAAATGGGAAGCGGAAAGATCAGCGGGGATTTGAGAGCAGTAGAAAGAGAGACAGATAAAGAGAGCAATAGGAGGGAGGGTGTGAGAAGGGGAGATGGGAGATGGGCGGGGTAGAGAAGGGGATTATGGCAGGATGTGTGGCAGTCGTATTCATAATCTAGGCGTTTCCTCTGAGCGGCCTCTCGCGGTCACGTTGCCCCGGTGACCGAGGCAGATCCAACACAGGTGTCTCAAAAATAGCGAGGTGTTATTGCTCTCCGTCAGAACTGCGGTATACATACGGCCGTGTGAGATGGGATGAGAGGAGGGGCTGATGACAAAGTAGTTTCAAGTGTTATAAAATCAAATTGTTGTTCTGAGCTGATTTCTCTTTTTTCCCCTCCTGTCGCTGCTCCATACCTTTCTCTCTCTCTCTCTCTCTCTCTCTCTCTCTCTCTCTCTCTCTCTCTCTCTCTCTCTCTCTCTCTCTCTCTCTCTCTCTCTCTCTCTCTCTCTCTCTCTCTCTCTCTCTCTCTCTCTCTCTCTCTCTCTCTCTCTCTCTCTCTCTCTCTCTACTCTCTGCTCTCTGTCTCTCTCTCTCTCTCTCTCTCTCTCTCTCTCTCCTCTGCTTTCTCTCTCTCTGTCTCTGTCTCTCTTGTCTCTCTCTCTCTCTCTCTCTCTCTCTCTCTCTCTCTCTCTCTCTCTCTCTCTCTCTTCTCTCTCTCTTCCTCTCTCTCTTTCTCTCTCTTCTCTTCTCTCTTCTCTCTCTCTCTCTCTCTCTCTCTCTCTCTCTCTCTCTCTCTCTCTCTCTCTCTCTCTCTCTCTCTCTCTCTCTCTCTCTCTCTCTCTCTCTCTCTCTGCTCTTTCTCTCTCTCTCTCTCTCTCTGTCTCTCTCTCTCTCTCTCTCTCTTCTCTCTCTCTCTTCTCTCTCTCTCTCTCTCTCTCTCTTCTCTCTCTCTCTCTCTCTCTCTCTCTCTCTCTCTCTCTCTCTCTCTCTCTCTCTCTCTCTCTCTCTCTCTCTCTCTCTCTCTCTCTCTCTCTCTCTCGCTGTGGGTCTAGGGGGAGAGGGGTCTGCGGAGGCCGGACAGAAGGAAACGTCCACCTGTGACATCTGCCAGTTCGGGGCAGAGTGTGATGTTGATGCAGAGGACGTGTGGTAAGACTGACACACACGCGCATGCACACAAAACACCAACACACCGACACCGACACACAAATGCACTCTTGTACGCGCATAACTATGCACAAACAAACACCCGTCAAAAGCATATACATATACTGTATATCCATGCAGACTGCCCGCACTCAAAGAAATAAAAACACAAACATGCATAAACACTTTAAAAGCATTAAGCATGCACACACAAACACACAAAGAAATGCACACATGCACAGGTCGACCCCCATAAATACACACAGTGTTAATGCAATGGTAATTTTACTCTGCACAGCGTTTTGGCCATGATTTGCCGAGTAGTCTGGCAGAGGATGTTTTCAACAAGGCGTGTTTCTCTCACAGCACTTTCAACTGCGCTATAACTGCGACATATAGACAGCTTTTACCTTCAACACTTTGCCACCATTTAGCCTTTCTCCTGCTGTCACATTTACAGACACTACGGTTGCCTTTACCTTCATACATAGGCCAACTGCTATTCAACGAAAATTCAAAATGTCCATCCTGAGAAAGAAAATGGACAGTGGAAATTGGTTACATCTTTGTGTTTATTCACTTGTGAATTAGACATTTTCTATACATTCTATGTGGAGATTGGGTCACCACATACATGTATGGTCATGTAACACACTATCACCCTGCACACATAAACAGGAAGCACTAATGAAGCATGGACCGCTACATTTAACCCAAATTACTGAAGAAGAAAGGAGGAGATTAACCCAAACTGGAAATCCAATTAAAGTACCTACCAGCCTTGGCAGAGTTCAGCCAAAAATGCCTCTGAACCAGAATTAAAAAAGAGAAAAACAAGGAGAAAGAATATTTCCGACAGGAGCATTGATGAACGCTCAAAGGTTTACCTGATTTAATGAGCCTTAGATGCTAAGTACATTTTTCTATGTTGTCTAAGAGGGCTTCTTTGTGTTACGCGGTTGAAAGATGGTAAAATAAAACACAGCTCAAGTCTTTGAACAAGCTGGCAGAGGTGGACAATACGTGAATACTTATACCTATGGTGCAAAATACGCGGGGGACAACGATCGGGCGACACTAGCGGCAAGGTGTGTGGATGTGTCACGAAGGGCCCTTGGAACAGGCCCCTGGAAGCCGCCGGGAGAATTCACCTTGAGTAGAGAGCCGAGTAGGCCATGCACACACGGGTGCAGAGGATTCTTTTAATGACGGCCTGATTTAAGTAACAGTGACCCAGCAATTAAAGATCCCACCCTGAGGGTGCTTCTATAAATCTGCTCGCTCACACCCCCCAGTGCCCAGCTGAGGTGCCGCCATTGAGTCAGTGTGAGGCTTCAGTATTACTTCATGGGCAGCAGTAGCTCAGGAGGTAGAGAGTTCGAGCCCCGTTGGGTGGAGGTGTCCCTATGCAAGACACACCTCCTGACGAGCTGGCTGTCGCCCTGCGTAGTTGACTCCACTGTCAGTAGGTGCGTTTCCATCAGCTGTTTAGATGCGCATCTAGATGTATCGCATCGGAAAATGATGATGGAAACGCCGTGATTCGCATTAAAATCCCCTGATTCGCACAAAATGAAATACGCTCGCTATGGCCGGGTTTTGGTTGATTCGAATGGAATGGAAACAGCTGTATGCGAATCAAGTGTGACGTAGCACACTTTCACCCCGACTGCTTCGATGGAACGACGGAATGTTTACAGGCTGGTTGCCATGCCAACCCGTGGAAAAACTCGCGTGACTTAGAAAACTCGCGCGAATTTGTAGTTTTCACCAAAGTCCGTTCTTTTGATGGAAACACACATGATTCGAATTTCTTTTAATGCGCATTGCCCAGTAATGCGAATCACTTTGGATGGAAACATGGCTAGTGTCTGACTGTGTAAATAAATGCTTGTGAATGAATGAAGTCGCATTTGATAAAAGCATCAGCAAAATCCTCAAAATGTAAACTGCCCGATACTGTAATGTACACAGGCTTAACTGAAATAGTTATTTAGAAGTGCTGACATGAAGGAGTGTTTTGAGGATCCCTATACTGCCACCACATTCAAAAGCAATTGTTTTCTTATTATTATTTCGACTATTAGACTATTTAGAGTGCTTTACTTTACCAAAGTTTTGTTTCTGATGGGATTTTCACTGTTACTTATGATTGAACACAGAGTTTCTTCCACTCCTGGTCTCTGAGTCGAGGCATTTGGTGTAGAGCAGAGAAAGTGGGGTCTCTGGTGCAGAATATGATCTCCCTTAAGGCCCTTATTGGCTCTGCCTCTAAAAAATAAATTACTCTAAAGTGTTTCTTAAAAGAGTCCGGAGACATTTCCAGCACTAAATAGACAAAGAACAGCACTACACGACCAAAACCCCGGTCCATTACCTGCTGCCAGCATTGCATATTTAGTCGAATTTGCGCGCAACTCGCCAAAATGAGTCGGGGTAAACTTGATTCACGCCTCGCGGAGGAAATGAGAACATGGTCTTCTGAGATATCCCGTTCTTACATCAGCGAGCTTTATAATCGCCAAGGGAACGCTCCGCTATCACATGGCTCGATGTAATAGAGAGAGAGAGAGAGAGAGAGAGAGAGAGAGAGAGAGAGAGAGAGAGAGAGAGAGAGAGAGAGAGAGAGAGAGGAGAGAGAGAGAAGAGAGAGAGAGAGAGAGAGAGAGAGAGAGAGAGAGAGAGAGAGAGAGAGAGAGAGAGAGAGAGAGAGAGAGAGAGAGAGAGAGAGAGAGAGAGAGAGAGAGAGAGAGAGAGAGAGAGAGAGGAAGAATGTCCCCTTGGTGTGCGATGAACACGATGCCAGGGAGTCATTTCATATTTCATACTGCATCATCAGCCCTCTCTGCTGCCAAGGCAAAAAATGCCTTGGGTTCGACTCCCCTCCCAGCACTTACGGTTATGCACGCCCCGATGAGGGAATTCAGGAGCAGAAACTCAGCACAACACTGTGTGGTACTCACCTATATATTTATTTTTTTCATATATCCATGTGATCAAGATTTGTGTTTGTTGTTTCAACACATTTTTGTGTTTTGTGTCTTGCTGTTGTGGTGTTGTTTGTCTCGTTAGGCACTTATGTTATGTTGTGCACGAAAAGCATGAGATGATTAAAAGTTGATGGATGGATTGGATGATGCGAGGGTATGAAAGCAGTGCTGCAGTGAATATTATTCCTCTTTGTTTAACATGGGCAACGTACGAACATGGAAAAATATCCACCCTGTTTGACATTTGTTTCATTACATTCATATTATCGGAGACTCAAATCAAGACTAATTCTCCAGTGGAGCTTTTTGTCAGACGACACTGATAACACACCCTCTTCTTCTATGGGTCTGCGTTTGTGCGTGTGTGCGTGTGTTTCTGTGTGTGTGTGTGTGTGTGTTGTTGTTGTTTTTTGGGGGGGGGGTTGAAATTGAACAACAGGCAATTGCAATCAAGCAACAGCTGATTTTAATCAGGTGGCGTTGGGTGACTCCCATCGCCATGACACCTGATTGAAGTTGCTCGGTAAAGTTGAAGCAATTATTGTTGTCACCCAGACTATGAGCCAGCTAGCGGGGAACGCTCCAATCAAGAGAGACGCAGGAGGAATTAATCAATGTCCCTGTGATCAAACACATGGTGGTCATTCAACAAGGCCTCCAAACTAGAGACACCCTCACTATTTTTATTATAGAGTGAGATAGACAGTAAGGTATGGGAGTGAGAGGACATGCAGCAAAGGACCACGGGCAGGAGGTGAACCCGGGTCGCTGTGGTCAAGAGTACCCTTAAGGGTACTCGCTCTACCCCCGACACCTTCACTATTTCGTAGACTCTTTTTTCCCAAGGAACTTGAATGCGTGTGGGAGTTTAAGCGGGTTTAAGCAGTATCACCTTACCCAGTCTGATTGGACTCAGGGGCCGAGTGAGGCTGCACACTTGTTGCATGTTGAGTTATCAGTGTGCACGTCTGAGACCAGCCATCTGCCCACACACTCGGGGAGAGATTTCCTACATGGCTTCATGGAACCCCAGGCCAGTGTCATTTTCAAAAAACCTTTACATTATAATGATCTTAATGCACCCCCAGTCTGCGTCCTCAAAGGACATCGCTGCAGTGAGTTTTTAAATAAATGTCAGTGAGGCTAAGGTGTCTTGCTCAAGGATGCCTACAGGTTAGACTGTGGAAACTGGGGATAGAACTCGGAACCTTTTGACATCCTGACAACCAGACTACTCCTGCCCCTCGCCCAACCCCACCCCCGCCACCCCTTTCTCTAGAATAACTGTTCCTCATCCTTCCTGTTCATCGCTTACATCTCTGTTCAAGCAATGTTACCGTGCTGTGCTATACAGCCTGTACAGTGAGAGGAGCTGGGGATCGATAGGAAACCCAGCACAGATGTCCTATAGCGGTGATAGAGGAGCAAACGGCCTCCTTGAGGCTGATCAACATCGCGGCTATGAGCGTGTGTTCAGCCTGGCCCTTTACAGTTTGATGATGTGCACTCTGAGAGATTGAAGCACAACCCCCAGGT
>OLKM01000946.1:45000-47500 GCA_900291075.1 Melanogrammus aeglefinus | reverse complement strand
ATACACTCATTGTGAAGATAAAATTAAACTAATTTTAAATGATTATGGTGCACCAACAGCCAAGACAACCAACCAACACACAGAACGCCACTTCCTCCAAGTCTGTACGATCCCCAGACCACCACAATGAACTCAACATCTGGGTCCTCACACAAACGTAGTTGCTGGATAGCCTTCCATTCTGCTTCTAATGCCGGTGAGGATATTCCACATCTGAACCTACATTTTTACTGCATTTATACCACGCTTTTCTAACCAGTGACCACTCAAAGCGCTTAAAAATGTTGCCCCACATTCACCCATTCATGCACACACTGACGGTGGTGTCAACCCCACAGCGCGACACCTAGCTCGTCAGGAGCAGTTCGGGTGAGGTGTCTTGCTCAGGGACACCTCAACCCTCGCTAGGGGGATCCGGGGATCGAACTAGCAACCTTTGGGTTACCAGCCATCCCGCTCTACCTGCTGAACCTCTATCTCCCCGCTTGTGGATCGTCTCGTGTCGATGATCTGCTCTGCCTCTCCCCCGACAGGTGTGTGTGCAACATCGACTGTTCACACACCAACTTCAACCCGGTGTGTGCGTCAGACGGGCGTTCCTATGACAACCCGTGTCAGGTGAAGGAGGCGTCGTGTCAGAAGCAGGCGCGCATCGAGGTGAAGCACCTTGGCCACTGTCAAGGTGAGGCGCACGTGCACACACTTACATACACAAACACACACACACACATACACACACACACACACACACACACCACACACACACACACAACACACACACACACACACACACACATAACACACACACACACACACACACACACACACACACACACACACACACACACACACACACACACACATACACAACACACACACACACAGTGTTATTTGAAAATCTCTCTTACCATCAATGCACAAAGTAAATTCTGATTTATTCAAACAATGTAAAACATAATCCCCAAACCCACGAATATTCCCAAAGGCAGATTAATCATACTGATAGCGAGAATTTTTGCAAGGACATGTCCCTCCTTTATGTACTTTGATGAATATTTTCATACAAAATAAAAGTCGGAAGGGAATCAATTATCATTTGTTGGTTGAACTTCCTAAACGGCCGTATCTTGTACATTACTTTATTAGATCTCATGTAGGCCTTGCGGCTCACATTCCTGCTATTTTTAACAGGCAGTAAGACAGTTTGTGTGTGTATGTGTGTGTGTGAGGAGGTCCCTGATGTCTGGCTCTCACATGACTTTGCCGTTTGGTGAAGAGACCTCTGTGTGTCGCGGGAGGACTCGTGTTTTCAGCAGGAGAATGTTAATGACTGTCCTCTGTAACATCTGGTATGACATGAATCAAGGCTCCAATGTCCTCTGATTGTCACCAGTCAGACAACAGGGCCGTGCACTCTGCCCTGTTATGTTTCTGTACTGTGTGACCCAATATATAAAATCACAGTGGTATTGGTCATTAAGGGTGTACATTATAGTTAATTTGTTTGTGTGTGTGTGCATGTGTGTTTTATGTGTGTGTGTGTGTGTGTGTGTGTGTGTGTGTGTGTGTGTGTGTGTGTGTGTGTGTGTGTGTGTGTGTGTGTGTGTGTGTGTGTGTGTGTGTGTGTGTGTGGTGTGTGTGTGTGTGTGTGTGTGTGTGTGTGTGTGTGTGTGGGTTGGTGTGAGAATATGGGCATCTTTTCGTGGGTGTGTGTGGGTCTCTGTGTGTGAGAGTACGGGTAAGTTTGTATCTCTGTGTGTTCTTGGGTGTGCATGTGTGTGTGCTCAGATCCAGACTCTCTCTCAGAAGCAACTATGTTACTTATAGTCTAGACCTAGAACCACATGGAGGCAGCGTTCACTGTCTACGTTCCTCTGGTACGGTTTGCCGGAGGCCGTTCTAATCAGGGAGTCAGCATCTGTCAATTTGTTTAACCAAAACTCTAGTTTCCCTCATAAAGCACTTTGTAGCGCTGTTTTGCAACGCTAAGCACGATATGGATAAAGTTTGATTGATGGAACTATGTCGGAACGGCCCTGGCAGTGGGCTTTCCAGTGCCGCCGTTCAGACGGATGTTTATTAAAACATTTCTGTTTGTGTTGTTGATGTGTGTTAGTTGTGTGTGTGAGTGTGTGTGTGTGTGTGTAGCTGTTGTTAGCGGGATTACCACATGGTGTGCTGTGCTGTCACGTCGCTCCACCAGATGCCCGCATGTTAGCCTCCGCGTTAGCTCGTTCACATCCGCGGCGAACAAAAATATCTACTAACTCCTTATCCCCCTTTTAGTTACACCCTCACACTCTACCCCCCTCCCTCAGCAGAGGAGAATTAATAGAATCAGGACGAGGAAATACAACAGAGAAAATGTTAGCCCGCTTTGAATGGCAGATATTTTGTCTTTTGTTTTTCCCAAACCCTTTCTCCTGTTTGTTTATTTGCCTGGTTTGTTTTCCAGGGCTTGTGTTGTGTTGACCCTCCGCGCTCCAGTCATCATTCTCTG
>OLKM01000946.1:32500-37500 GCA_900291075.1 Melanogrammus aeglefinus | reverse complement strand
ATAATCCACATAAAACTTCAAACAATCCTATAATTTTACAACTATATGAATATATGTATTATTAAGTGTAAGGTATTTCTACTCACTTTAACACGTTATTGGACGTACAGTTGTCGTGGCCGTGTGGTTAAGGGGCTGTAACAACAATATGCCTCCACAAGATGGCGGTGTTACACCAGAATACATAGCCTAACAGTTGCCTCAGAGTCCATTTATATTGGACCGCAATAATTTGTGTTGTTTGTTTCCGGATAATCCACAAAAAACGTCAATCAATCCCATGAATTAAAAGTATGATAAATAATATATATACGGAGTTCAATATTTAAGTTATATATAATTCACTGTTACACATTTGATATAGTACAGTTGTCGTGGCCGAGTGGTTAAGGCGATGGACTAGAAATCCATTGGGATCTTCCCGCGCAGGTTCGAATCCTGCCGACAACGATATGTTTTTATTTTCAGGGAATATTATACTTTTGCTATGGACAACAAGTTGTATCTTAACCATCCAGATTGTATGCATCCAACGGTTATATCCCAGGAAATGTCATTGGAACGTAAGGTTGTTAACATTGTGAAGTGTTTTCAACATCGTTCTAAGTGTCAGCCAGGATCACTGAAAGGGTCGCTCTGCTAGACTTGTAGAATTTCCCACGATGATCTTCAAAGAAAACTCTTGTTTGTGTATGTGTGAGAGTGTGTGTTTGTTTATCTGTGTTTGCATGTACACATGTGATATGCATGCATATGTGTGTTTTGCAGCATGTGTGTGTGTGTGTGTGTGTGTGTGTGTGTGTGTGTGTGTGTGTGTGTGTGTGTGTGTGTGTGTTGTGTGTGTGTGTGTGTGTGTGTGTGTGTGTGTGTGTGTGTGTGTGTGTGTCGGTGTGTGTCGGTGTGTGTCGGTGTGTGTCGGTGTCCCTATACACATGTGTGGGTATGTGTGTGTGCATACGTGCAAACGTGTTTGCATACTTTCATAGGTGTGTGTGTTTGCATACATGCCTGAGAGGGTGAGTGCCTGCTAGCGTCTGTGCTAGAATGTGTGTGTGTGTGTGTGTGTGTGTGTGTGTGTGTGTGTGTGTGTGTGTGTGTGTGTGTGTGTGTGTGTGTGTGTGTGTGTGTGTGTGTGTGTGTGTGTGTGTGTGTGTGTGTGTGTGTGTGTGTGTGTGTGTGTGTGTGTGTGTGTGTGTGTGTGTGTGTGTGTGTGTGTGTGTTGTGTGTGTGTGTGTGTGTGTGTGTGTGTGTGTGTGTGTGTGTGTGTGTGTGTGTGTGTGTGTGTGTGTGTGTGTGTGTGTGTGTGTGTGTGTGTGTGTGTGTGTCCTCCCCTGATGGCCCACAGGGCTGTGGTGTTCTGAAAGGTGCTTCCCGTTTCAAGCTACAGGCCCAGCCAACATAAGCCTGCCAGCTTCCTGTCCTCTCTCTTGTCCCCCTGCTCTTCTTCCCAATCCCAGATCCCAACGGGGCCCCCGGGGGCCAGGGTGGAGCAGGAAGAGGGCCCTCTGGAAAACGTCTGAGCACCGGACCATCCGTTGCGGTCTGGGGGGAGCGAGGGTTGTGTTGTGCGTCTAAGTGTGGGAATGTTGTCACTCAGGAATGTCTGCATCGTAACGCCCCCCACAGACAGTTCGGGGTTCAGGTATTGGTTTCATACTATCTACCTGATGCTGTCCATAGTGACCTACAGTCAATTGGGTTACATGTAGAGGCCAGAGGGCAAAAGGTGTAGACGTGTCTGTGTTAAATTAGGAAAGTAGACAGGCTGTCTAAACGAGGAAGCAAGTGTTTATGTTTTGAACAGGGCCAGGAGTGTGATTTTACTGTGCTTTGCATTGCTGCTGCATAAAGGTTTGAGCTGGGGATTTGCATGGGTTTTGTGTGGCTTTGAGAGGAGAATAGAAAATTATTATTAAGCATTTGTTGGGTGAGGCGAAGTCAACAAAGGAAAGGTTAATAAACCAATGTCCTCATTCTATCCCCAGGACAACCACATCAAATGACGATGAGTCAAACTTACGTACCTTCCCAATAACCAAATATACCCAGCTCTGGTCATACAAATACCACATACACACAAACAATCCTACAGACACATGTAAAAGGGCCCATCAAATAATGATGTCTTTCATACCAGGGCCTACAAGCGGTGGTGATTTGTAGCACATGATCGCTGATATTGCAACCCAAATTTCGAAACAAACTTTGACCGTTGTCAATTTACCCTCTAACACGCAAACAATATTTATAAATTGGGAAACCAACCTCGACAAAGTTTTTATTCAGGTTACTGGCCTGGCTCGACTCGGTTGGACTCGGCGCGGCTGGGTTTTGCGCCTCCGTTTCAACAGTCTTGAAGCGCTCGTCTTGACTCGATGACACAACACCACACAAAATGTATATCATAGTAGCCCATCTTTACATTAGATTGAATCATCTAACCCTAATATTAAATCTATTTTGTTTGTTTCAGAAAGAGACAGTGATGCTAGCTGCTATTCATTTATTTTTTACATTCCTGGAATACATGTAGGCCTATTCTCGCTTTCTTCGGCTAATTAGTTTTCTACGGAGCAAGGCAGGCTACACGGAGCTCATTAAAATCTCTCTCGTCATCAGCGCCTGTAAACAGCCACGCCCCCTGTGAGGACAGTGACCGACAAATGAACATCAAAACCATTGCTCGGGTCACCCGCTTCACGGACAGGAACCAAATAAGAGCCGATGGTCAAATCACGGTGGGATTAGGGAGTCTGCGTTCCTCAGAGACGAGCAGTTTCTTAACCTCCCATATACACCCACACGCATACGCCCTCAAGCGTGGGTGCGCGCACACAAACAAGCCCACACGCACAGGGCAGGATAGTCGTGGCGTTAGGTGTGCCGTCTAGACTTGGACGGCCTGGATCAGTTCAAATTGCCTTTAAGTTCTTCAAAAAAACCTTTGAAACAAGCTGTTAAAACAATGTAAAAGGTAATCAAATAGCAATGAAAACAGTATGTGAATCTATCATATCTGCTTCCAGTGTACTTTACCCAGTTTGAAACAGTTATTACAACTGGAGTGGTATGGATTTAACAATCAACCATCTGTACCTCGACTCAATTTCAGGGAAGATTATCCAACCGTTCCAGAAATTTATATTGCAAACACATACAGTACGTACATAAACACACACACACACACACACACACACACACACACACACACACACACACACACACACACACACACACACACACACACACACACACATACCACAAATCACTTTAAACTATACCCCATTCACAGGTACAATCCAAACACATAAACACCCATTTGAGGTCTTCGGATTGGTCTATTAACTTCGAAATTGATAGGTTACATTGAACATGAAACACACACACACACAAACACAACGCACTCACAGAGACACACCTGCAGCCAACCATGTAATAATGGACCAAAACCATGAACCAAACGAGTGTGTGTGTGTGTGTGTGTGTGTGTGTGTGTGTGTGTGTGTGTGTGTGTGTGTGTGTGTGTGTGTGTGTGTGTGTGTGTGTGTGTGTGTGTGTGTGTGTGTGTGTGTGTGTGTGTGTGTGTGTGTGTGTGTGTGTGTGCGTGTGTGTGTGTGTGTGTGTGTGTACGACACACTGTGGCCTGCGTGAAAAGGTGGTCATTTAAAGACGCATCTGTTTCAGGGGTGGCACGCGGCGACGGCGGCGGGGCCTTTGATGTAGCGAGGAGAGGTTAACTCGGCTTCCTTAGCCCCCCCCCCTCTCGGCCCGGGCCCACTCAGACTGCAGGTCTGTGCGGGGCAGACCGGTCACATCACAGCTGGGCCACTCAACCGTGTCATCATGAGGTGTGTGTGTGACCACCTGCGACCGCAGTTGTGGTGTTTTGGGGTAATCACCCACACCAGGCTGTCATTTAGCCGCTCAGGGGCCCGATGCGGCCATGACACCTGCTGATGTAACATCATCGGGCAGAGGAGGAAGAATCAGGTGTGTGTGTGTGTGTGTGTGTGTGTGTGTGTGTGTGTGTGTGTGTGTGTGTGTGTGTGTGTGTGTGTGTGTGTGTGTGTGTGTGTGTGTGTGTGTGTGTGTGTGTGTGTGTGTGTGTGTCTGTGTGTTTCAATGTTCATGTCCGTATGTGTTAGTGAATGTGCTGTAATCATAGTGGGCGTTAGGTGTAGCTTTTCAGCGCGTCCTCAAGTCTAGCAGGTCCACTCTATGTGAGAGGCAAAAATGTTTGTGTCCCTGCAGAAGCCTTACGCTGTGTGTGTGTGTGTGTGTGTGTGTGTGTGTGTGTGTGTGTGTGTGTGTGTGTGTGTGTGTGTGTGTGTGTGTGTGTGTGTGTGTGTGTGTGTGTGTGTGTGTGTGTGTGTGTGTGTGTGTGTGTGTGTGTGTGTGTGTGTGTGTGTGTGTGCATTTGCGTGTGTATGTGTGTGTTTCCCATTCCGGCATCCATGTCAGGAAGCTAAACTTTGAAAAAGGCCTATCCCATTAGCATTTCTATTGCTATTGACATCTGCCTTAAGTCTAACAGAAACTAAACTTGACCTTTTTGTATTCAGCTATGATTTGGATTGTTTTTCTTTATTCATATCCTCGTCATTTTAAAAGTCATGCCTGATCTTGCCAAAGCAACTTTTGCTAACAAGTTGTTGCCTTTTTTCTTGACTGTCATATGAAAAGGGATTAAGTAGCTTGGAAGAATGAATGTAGGCCATTCCAAACCAGTTTATCTGCCTTTGGACGAATACAGGGTGGCACCAAAATGCAAAACATTTGCAAATATCCCAACCTCACATCACATGGCATTGGGTCCTTTTGTTTTAAATATTCAAAGTCGGGTTTGCTAGCACATTAGCTGTTGTTGCTACAGGTGGCAGGCTAAACTGTAGGACATAAGCCAGTTTTTAGAATGGGCTGCTACACTCCTGGCCTTTCTCCACACAATACCAGTTCCCCAACCCTCTAGAAAACACTTAGATTCAATCAATACGACCTGC
>OLKM01000946.1:0-30000 GCA_900291075.1 Melanogrammus aeglefinus | reverse complement strand
AGAGAGAGAGAGAGAGAGAGAGAGAGAGAGTTGGGGGAGGGAGGGGGGAGTGCACAGTGAAAACTACTGTGCCTTTCCATTCTCTTGTTGGGCTAGGCCTATCCAGTTGCCACGGCAATATAGCCCCTCCCTTTTGCTCGCGGGTGAGGTGTTTTGAAAACTCACATAATGTGTGTGGGTGCGGTGGGAGGAGGGGGGAGGGGGTGGAGGGGAGCGAGAGACAGTGCGATCAAGCGACAGTGGTATAGGTGGACGGAGAGAGAGAGAGAGAGAGAGAGAGAGAGAGAGAGAGAGAGAGAGAGAGAGAGAGAGAGAGAGAGAGAGAGAGAGAGAGAGAGAGAGAGAGTAAAAGGGGGAGTGTGCAGTGGAGTAAAGTTTGATGCAGTTAAACCTCATTCCCGAGAGCTCAACAGAGCGACTGACAGCAGCGTCACTCGCCCAACTTTTTAGAACAAATTAAAACAAACCAAATAGGCCAGGGATTACACATCCCCTTGTTCCAATCCAACCGGACACTCGACAGTCTCACAGGTACAATGGGAGAGGACTCGTCCCACGCCGACCGGTGCAGCATTTCCAGCTCCACTCCTGTCCTTCCACCGCTCCAACTACAAGCCGAGAGAGGGGACCTTCTCATTCCGAGCTGCGGCGGCAGCCCATCGCCGTCCGCGTCCGGCGGCACCCTCGCCCGTATGGGCTTCAAGATGCCCACCAGCCCTACCTCCCCGGGGCCTAGCAGCCCCTCAGACCGCGGGCAGGTGAGCGCCATCACGGTGGTGGCGCTCCTGGACAAACTGGTGAACATGATGGACGCGGTGCAGGACAACCAGCAGCGCATGGAGTCCCGTCAGGCCGAGCTGGAGGGCGCGGTGAAGCTGGTGCAGGGGGACATGAACCGCCTGACCAAGACGCACATGGCGACTGCCCACAGCGTCAACAAGCTGCTGGAGCGCTCGCGTAAGGTGGGCGACAGCATGAAGGAGGTGAAAGAGCGCATGGACAAGCAGGGCACCATGGTGAAGCGGCTGGAGAACAACCACCACAACCTGCTCAAGAGGAACCACTTCAAAGTGCTCATCTTTCAGGTGAGTGCAGATACAATGCAGAAAACAACTGTCTTTATTCCGGTATTGAAAAAGTTGGTAGGATTGTTTTGTGTCGGTGTGTGACATATTCTTGATAACAGTTGACCCAAAGCGACTGCGGGTCTTTGCAGTGCGTGCGTGGTGGTGTGCATGTGTGTGTGTGTGTGTGTGTGTGTGTGTGTGTGTGTGTGTGTGTGTGTGTGTGTGTGTGTGTGTGTGTTGTGGTGTGTGTGTGTGTGTGTGTGTGTGTTGTGTGTGTGTGTGTGTGTGTGTGTGTGTGGAGGCTGAGGGTGTGTGTGGAGGGTGTGTCTGGCGGTAGAATACAAAAGAAGCAAGACAGCCAGCTTCTGTCATTCTTTGTTATGTAATGGAATCTCCCGACCCCTAGTTTTACACGTTATCACGAACAGGATTTGATGCGAGGGGAGACCCTCCTGAAATAAACCAGTTTTCACACACACACACACACACACACACACACACACACACACACACACACACACACACACACACACACACACACACACACACACACAGTGAAAGTGTGCACCTGTCTGCTTCCACCATTCGTAGTCTACCCCTTATATCAACACTGTACAAACAGTTACACTGTGTGTGTGTGTGTGTGTGTCGGTGTGTGTGTGTGTGTGTGTTTGTGTGTGTGGGAGGGGCAGAAGAGATCTAGTTGAACCCACTGCATTTGCATGCATACAGGATTGTGTATTGTATTGTTGCCGTGTGTGTGTGTGTGTGTGTGTGTGTGTGTGTGTGTGTGTGTGTGTGTGTGTGTGTGTGTGTGTGTGTGTGTGTGTGTGTGTGTGTGTGTGTGTGTGTGTGTGTGTGTGTGTGTGTGTGTGTGAGAGAGAGAGAGAGCAAGGGAAGGGTGTGTCTGGGAACAGAGCCACAGGATAATAGGGTAGGGCTCAGAGTGACTCCAGCCAGATCCGCTTACAACACAACACACACACAGACACACGGACACACGCACACACACACAACACACACACACACACACGGACACACACACACACACACACAACACACACACACACACACACACACACACACACACACACACACACGACCGACAGTCATCAAAATGGACCCACCAGAATAACTGAAAAACAGGCGTTTTATGCCACATTGTAAACTTCTGAACTTCCAAAACAAAAGCAAAACGGTCTTACTCACACTTTCAGAGTTTCACATTTTGAGTTCCTATGTCATTTGTCCATGAGTGAACAATCAATTGAGGTTATTGATGACCATGAAATCCTTGAACCTATGGCCTCCTCCACCGTGCCACATGCAACAAATCCGACAAACTGGAAGAGATGGAGGAGTCGGGCAAGTCCTGGAAGAGTCCTAGTTAAGTGACATCATACACTCAGGTCAGAGTACGAGTCTGTCATTCTTTAATGAAGTGGTCCTCAAACACAGCATACATTAGCAAGTCTTATCAGAGTTAATTATATAGTAACATCAGGCCTGCACTGTATCACTGGGTTGAACGACTGGATATCTAGGGAAGTCCTGTAACCTGTGGAAAAACACACACAAACACACACACATTTACGTGCATGTGTGTGCACGAAATGTGTTCATGTGTCAACGCACTGGTCCTTGCTTTAATGTGTATGTGTGTGATTGCAATATGTGTAGATGCATATGTGCATGCATCTGGGTGTGTGTGTGTGTGTGTGTGTATCTATATTTGTGTGCGCATAGTTGTGTTTGTGTTTATTCATGTGTATGATTGTGTGTGTGTGTGTGTGTGTGTGTGTGTGTGTGTGTGTGTTGTGTGTGTGCTGTGTGTGTGTGTGTGTGTGTGTGTGGTGTGTGTGGGTGTGCGTTGTATTTGTGCAAGTGTGTGTTTGCCCAAGTAATGGAAAGGTGTATTGAGCCAGTGTTGACTCTGCAAGGTGCTGGGCCGTCCTCCAGCATTATCATCTGGTCTCCTAGGAGCCCCAGTTGCAGAGCAGGTGCAGGGGCCAAGCTGTGTACTCAGTGGCCCGCCAAGCGCCACGTGTTCCACCTTGATCAGCCTGTAGACAGGGGGCTGTTTAGTTCTGCTCGTATCCACTATTGGTACTGTGACATGTTGTTTGGTCACAGTACATTACAGTGTGTGCAGAGACGATGATAACAAGGTTGGTTTTATCGCTTGGTTTAAATGAGTGATAACCAGGTTGTTGATCAAAATGGAAGCCCTTGGTTTACAGGTTTGGATTTCTTTACAGTGAATTCAACCACAGAACAATAAGAAGCAGCACCATGCTGATTTACGTTAATGTTCAGTCCAAAAGGTTCCTTTAAATGGGCACCTTTTTTTACCACAAGGTGCGGTATTGACTTAGCCTGGTTCTACCAGTCTATCTTTTGAGCTCACTTCAGTCACTTCCTCAAGAGAGACTGGCATATTGCCCGCCCATCAGATTAACTTAATGTTACGACTAAGCAAGCTTATTAAAAGAGCTTTCGGAAGTCAGAAAAACTGGAGCAAACACAGCACACATCTTTTCCTTGATATAATTCCAGTGCGCCCTTATGTTTGTGTTTTATTGCTGTTGTATCATCCATTTATTCTAAAACGTGTTCTATGGCTGCAGCGATACGAGCATTGACTGACTTCAGGAGCCGAGGATGTAATTCGGCGTCTATACTTCCCAAACATTTCGTCTGAAACTATCAACAGCAGCAATATACTTTCAAATCCACGTACCAAAAATACCAAAAGAAGAATGCTTGCAATACACCTGTTGAATTGTAGTTGGTACCAAACCGTGTGCGTCCACTGTCTCTGCCTCCCGTCTAGACCATAATGAAGGCTTTACCTTGACACCAGCTTTGTTGTCTCGTAAGACAAATAGCTGCAACAATGCACACATGCTATCTGATCATTTCAATACGCCTATGTATTTTTTTTCTGCGACGGCTTATAACCCTGTTTCAAAAGGTATTTTTTGTATGTGGTTAAAAGATAAGATAAGAAGATAAAAAGAAATCGAAACGAGCCATCTCTCTTGCATCATCAACTAAAACCCGCCTCCTATAAGGCCCTCCCATTCGTTCGTCCGTCGGCCTGGCGGTCTGAGAGCTACCAGCGAGGACGAATGCCAGACCTTGTACAAAGAAATAAAAATTTCTGTATGAGTCAATCTACATCACACCTGGTGGTAAAATAGATGCCCTTCTAAAATAGTTTTGTTCGGTATCCAATCAAAATTGCAAAGTTGTGATTTCCCCCTACATATCTCTTTCCTTGAGTGTACTTTGTACTATTCAAGCAAAACCAAAGCAGCTTAATAGATTTGTCTATAGCATATGTCTATATCCTTGGGGGCAACTGCTCTTATTGAATAGGACGTCTATGAGTGTCATATCATTATATAATGGACTTAGCTGTTATTTACTCCTCTGTCGGTTATTTTGAAAGGAACTGTTTTTCTCAAATCTTCTCAGGCGTGGAGTGAGTGGAGCCTTTGTGGGGTGCTCCTCGTCTGTGTGTGTGTGTGTGTGTGTGTGTGTGTGTGTGTGTGTGTGTGTGTGTGTGTGTGTGTGTGTGTGTGTGTGTGTGTGTGTGTGTGTGTGTGTGTGTGTGTGTGTGTGTGTGTGTGTGTGTGTGTGGAGCGGGGGGGGAGGGGACGTTCATGCATGAATGCATGCGCACCTACCTGGTAAGTCAAGACTGAGATGAGTACAAGTAAAGACTGTGGTCGAAGGCATTGATCTGTGGCAAAATGTGCATGTGATCATGCCTGTGTGTGTGTGCGTGTGTGTATGTGTGTGTGTGTGTGACATCCAATTTAGGCATTGCTGCTGGGTTGGTTCTGGTGTGTGGGTGTGTTTGTGTCGGGTCGGGGCAGGTGAGTGCGTGTGTTAGTGTGTGTCGGATCAGGTGTGCGTGTGTCGGGTCAGGTGTATGAGGTTACAAAGTTTATAAAGGAACCGTTGCAGGCCTCGGGAAAGAAAGCAGTTTTCGGAGCCTTGATACTACACCTTCACGCTTTACTCCTCTCCTTCTCACATGAACGGCTTGTTTCTCTCTCGCTTACTTATGTATTTATTAGTGTCTTAATCATCCTTATTTCTATCCTAGTCCATTCCTTTGCTTCTGACTGTAAATAAACATACTTGGCAATTTTAAATCAACTGTTTTTAACCGCCATTTGTCAAGTGTATTTCTTTTCTGCCGAGTGTTGATTCCCTAAAACGAAACCACGTGAAATGCCGCAGGCCTCGCGCTGCTGTGTGATAATGCAGATTTACTGCCGCACCAGAGAGCTAGAAGTACAATTTGAGGCAAGCAACATAATTCAAGAGAACAAAGTAGTATTCTACATTTCGACTGGCCTAGATCGAAGAAGTTCTTTTTGGACAAACTTGTTTTATGAGGTATGCATGCGTTTGTTTTTTTTCTCCTCAATCCCATCAGTTTGTTCTTGTAACATCGCCAAACTGATTTTCAACAATACGTATGCCACTGATTCCCCCAGGAAATGTCCTAGTCAAGGTGCCGTTGCCATTTCAGTTCCATTCAAAAAGCTTTATGGCACGACTATTGTTGTATACCAATGCATTATTTAACTTTATTCTTTGTACCTGATGGACGTATGTTTCCTTACCCTACGAGAGTTTTGTACTTTGTTAATGCATAATAATAAAAAATAAGAAGAAAAAGATTTTTTTTTTTTTTGTATACATTGGTAGTCAAGGCGGGGCCCTATTGTTGTTAAGGCCTTAACCATACATTGTTGGGTGGAAACACTGTATGCTGAAAGCTTGAGGCCCTTCACTTAACAGCTACAGGCCCTCAGAGCTTCAGGCTCTAGAACTCTAGAAGAGGTACCCAAGGAGGATTGTGGGTAAATCTGCACCAAGCAAGCAAAGTGTTAGTGGTGGCTGTACGTGCTACAGTGTGGGAGGACTATGAAAGGCCTGCCTTTCTGTGTGTCTGCTCCACTGTGCTCCTCTCGTTAACGAGGGCTAACGAGCGGGAGGAGAAAATATGTACTGTCCCATAATTGCAGCAATTCAGGCCCTTGTTTGTTTGTGTTTGTGCATCGGTGCACACAGGCTTTCCAAGACAAACACACAGAAACACACACAGTTATATTACATAAAGCCTCATACACACACAAACACAGATCCATAAACATTCATACACACACATTTATACACACACACACATTTATACACACTTCCACACACAAAACAAGTACATTCATATGCACACAATGATACAAACAGACAGAAATTAAAGGATTATTATTATGTTATTCATATAATAACTTGACATGTTCATGGCAGGTATTGTGCCTGGTGAAAGGTCACGGTAAACATGGTTTCTTGTGTAAGAGGTGCGTGAGAATATCGATCATTATTTTCCGATCAACCATGGAAAAGGTTATTGGTTTACATTCATGACATTCATGGGATTTAATATAAATGCTATTCATACATTCAGAGTATAATTTCCTGTCCCCTCAAATCAGTGCGCGTATGTTTTTGTGCGTATGTGTCTTTGTGTGTGTGTGCGTGTGGGGTGGTGGTGGGGGGGGGGGGGTTGGTGTGTAGATCTGAATCTCCTCCTTTCTCACAATGGAACTAAACAATAATCAAAATTTCAACATTCAGAATAAGAATGGGGCCTTAATCTGTCATCTTGTTCAATGTCTGGACGCAGAAAAGGCTGGATTATTTTCGTTAGTACTATTTTGTTTTAAAGGGTTTTTTTTGGCTGTAGAAGGGTGTTTTTACAACATGTTGATGAAGAAAAAAACAACATCCCTTCCCTATCTAGTAAAACACTGATCAGAGTCATTCAGAGGACACTCTCTGATTCTCAAACCACACATTTATTGCAACGTCATTTCCCACATGTCATTCAAAAATCCAAATATTGATATTGATCAAATGGAGTTAAAAAAACTGAAAAAACTTCTCATAGCTAAGCTTAGCATGCTGAGCTGCCGCTATCTGTATCAGCCAACGTGTCCTTCAGTTCAGTTTGATATTGACCGAAGGTTTGGGAAACCAGGTTGTGCAAATATGCCAATAACCATGCAGCATTCAGCTCAAATTGATTTCACCAAATCCTTCCCTCTTGAATCGTATGGTTTACAGCTGAACTGCAAGTGCAGTACAATACATGATCCGAGAACATAATTTTTTACACCAGGTATTCAATTAAATAGCAGTTCAGGCTCATCCCTTATGTATACAAATTGCCTTGTAAAACGATAGCCCCATAAAACCTGATAAATAATGCATACTGCCTTTTTAAAAGGCGGCTTCTTGCCTCAACCCCTCAGGTTGTGTACTCTGTAGGCTGCATCATGATAGCTTTTACCTTAAATTACCGTTAAATCGGAAGTGTTCACTGTTTAACATAGTTGCTGCACAGCAGACGAGGACATACAGCTTAGGTTGCATTTTGTTCAGATTTCCATTCTGTGTCATATTCATTTTTCAAACGGGTCGGTGCAGGCCGCTGGCCGTATGCCAATCAGGAACTAATGCCCGGCTCTCTCTCTCTCTCTCTCTTTCTTTCTCTCTCTCTCTCTCACTCTCGCTCTCCTCTCGCTCTCTCTCTCGCTCTCGCTCTCGCTCTCGCTCTCTCTCTCTCGCTCGCTCGCTCGCTCGTTCTCTTACACTGTGCCTCTCTCTCTCCGTGCGCAGGCATGTGCCCATGTGTGTGTGCATGTGCGTACCTGTTGAAGGTGTGTGTTTCTATTCAGCTTTACAGCGATTACCCTCAGCTCCTCACAAAACCTACGTCTCTCGACATTTAATCGGTGAAGCATTTGTGCCGGGGGCTAGCGTTCATCCCTCATTAATCCCGGGTTATTCTGTGAGTCTTGCATGCTTTTCTGGAAGAAGGGTTTACCAGGGTCATCTCACAAATAGGTCGATTTGTACCTTGCTATTGTTTCTCACACATTTAAATTGTCTTTTAAATTACACGTTTTAAACCTATTTGAAGCATGTATTTCAGTAGTAGCATTTCAATTGATGGTAGAGGTGTATGTGTATGTACTAGCAACTCTCGCTCTCTCTCTCTCTCGCGCTCTCTCTCTCTCTACCTCTTTACCTTCTTTCCTTGGGTAATGATACTATTCTTCTTGGACAAAGGAAGAAAAGGGGTGGAAGAATACAATAAACAGAAGCAATGAAGATTACAAGATGACATATTGGTCCTAAGAGTGTCAGTGTGTCTTTCTCCACTTAAAAAATTAAAAAGCTTAACAACGACCGGACGCCTCAGGTAAAAAGAAAACTTATCAAACCCACACAGCCGACTGGGCAGGGGGGCGGTTTGTTTGACTTGCCACGTTAATCCAGTTCACATTATACGTTCTGGCTCCTTTGCGTGTCATCACAATCAGGTTAGACGAGTCGAGTCCTGGCATCCGTCCCTGTGGTCTCCGCAGGCCGCCTGTCGTAATCACAGGTTCCTCTGGCCAAATGACAGTTGGGCCCCATTTGAAAAAATATGAATGGTAGAAATGGTATTGTATAATGCAGCGTACACAATATATAATAGTGTACGCTGCAATATACAATTCAATTTCTATAATTCATAGTTTTTACAATCATCATACCGGAGCCATGTAATGACTGGGGAGGTCAAGAAGGGTGTTTCCCTTTTTGAGTGTGTGTGAGTGAGTGAGTGTGCTCTTCGGTGTGTGATTTGACACATGCAGCTGGCGGCAAAGCCAATAACTGTAACTCTCTGCCCAGAGCAAACATGGGAAACCTTGGGCTGCCGACAAGCTACCACTATCAATCATCCACCCAATGGCTGTCCTCCTTTACCCTGTAGGTCTTACTTCATGTCCCTTACTTACTCCTTTAATATGATTTTAAGAGATATGGAAGGAACTATGGGAGATATGGAGGTATATACACATTAAGTTGGATAGCTTGCTTGTGCTCAGTACACCATTAAAGTAAGAAGATAATATGATAATATGTTTCTTTTCCGTTGCACTCCCCCTGTTCCTAAACTACAGTATTTGTAACAAGATGGTAGCATCCTAGAAAATAACTCAGTTACTGAGACTCAGGAGTCTGCACGAAGCCTTGAGAGACTCAAACAAAAGTGCTGAAGGAGATTAGCAGAATTGCATCACCTTGTAAACGTCCTTATCTTCAAATGTGATGAAGTGTATCCAAGTGTTCCTGGCACTTCTCTGACAAATACCTCCCAGACAGCCAGCAGCACTGTTAAGATCAGGACAAACCGTGCGGGTTATCAATGTAAGGCTGACGGAAGAGAGCCGGTCTTCGCTCCTGACCGTCGGTGTCCAAAAGTCTCCATTGAGTGTGACAATCACCTCTTTCAGGAGCACGTTGGTGTGACTTATGAGTTAAGTCACGTTGAATTTGTCATTTATTTTTCTTGGCAAGGCTTTTCACCCATAACATTCTTCCTTTTGTGAGTCACACCTGGCAGCGGCGAGGCGTATTGGAAACTTTATGTATTTTTTTATTTGCATTGACAACGACAAACTACAAATCTCCTTTTATCTCACGATGGGAACCGATGGAAACTTGATTTACACTTGATGCAACTGCTGAGTGACAGGTTTACACCTGTAGCAAACCACCTGTGGCAATATAAAACACTGTTTGTTAGCAGTGGAGCCCATACATGCTAGCGTACCACAGTGCTCATAACACTACAGAGACGTGGTCTGCCTGTTGTGGCCCTGAGTTATTTTATCTTGATTTATCTTGAGCCCATTCCTGTGGCACATCTCTATCATTCAGAACACAGGAAGTGGAAGCTTCTTCTGTCCCCTTCCTTCCTGCCTCCTGGTAATGGATGGATTGTGCGTTGCCATTCTGAAAGTGGTATTGGAGTGGGGTAGTTTGTGTTCTATAATGGGGGATGGGGGTAGTAGGTTTGGGTTGACCTCATGAGTAACAAAACAACAACAACCCCATCTTTGTTGATAAGTGAGGGTTACAGATCTTGACGTCACATATGAGTTTTACCATCCCAGATGATCGAGCTGGGGGGCCTGTAGGATATGGAGGGGGCTGAGGGTGTGTGTGATGACAGGAGGGGAGGAGGGGAGGGGGGGGAGGGGAAGGAAGGGGAGATTGCAGGTTGCGGACAGTTTGAAAGCTATGACGAATAGGAATGCAGGAAGGGATGAGGAAGGTGCTCTGAGTGTTCTTTCCTGTTTCTCTCTTTCCTTTATGGCAACATTTCCTAAAAATAAATGAATATGGATACCAAATTCATTTTTGCATGCATTGGGCAATAGTTAACCTTAGATCTGCCTCTCTCCTTCTCTGTATAACCTTCTCTTTCTCTCGCTTTCTTATCACGCTTGTTCTCGCTCACCCACTGTCCACATGTTAGTTTCAGGTATGAATTCCTTGAGAGCCGAAATTGCAGCTCACTCATCTGAAACATAACAAATTCCTTCATTTTAAATAATCCTTTGTGTTGATATTATTATTTAACACAGTGTATTTATGTAGAGTTATGTGGCTCATAACTCTGGCATGGAATAAGATTTCAGGTAACAAATCTCAACTTATGAGGGCTTTACATACTCTCTAACTATATCCCACTATATCCCTCTCTTCATGTGTCTCTTATTATATTTCTCTCTTGCTATCTAGCTAGCTCTACCGTCATACACCAGCACACCGATCCAACCAACCATCTGTGTTGTTCACTAGGGGTGAGAAAATGAAACCCCAAATGAAAATGTGTATTGTTGATAACCAGTAGTTCCCCACTAAAAGACAGCACACACTGCACATACACCCTCACAGATGCACACGCATACTCACGTATATGGCTCTCATCAGTCAGATTCAGTTAAAATACTTGCTAGCTTGCCAGATTGAGAATTTGGGTACAAGGGGTACCATAGTTTAGAAGATGTCAGAATAGGGCAAATGTAGCTATCAAGGTATGCACAACTTTGCCATGTTGGTGTACCTTAATCGTAATTCAATTTGAACAATCTTGGAGAATAAGAAGTAAGCGGAGAGTCCCCAGGGTGGCTACACCTGGTTTAAGCCTAGCTTGTGGACGATGGGAAGAGAAGGCTAAATGCAACTCCAGACGAAGGTTCTTGTTGAAACTAGAATTTTGCCCTGAGGTTTTGCCTACCATCCTTTAAGATTGACAGCTGCTCGCATAGCTTCAGTCGCCAAGTGTATTGCCACCTTTAGGCCACAACAGCGCCCCTAGTTCATTGTAGGTGGTATTACAGCCTGTAATTTCCCCTTAGATTCATGTTTGGTTAAAGAAGAATATTAAATGCAATATATCAACCATTATTTCAGCTCTTAGCCCAGACTTTGCCTCGTATCAAATCCGCAATTAACAATGGAGGTTATACTTTTCATGGCAATCCTAAAGCCGCAAATTTCACTCAATGGGCGAAACGTTTATCATTCCGTGCAAATCTACCTGTGAGAAAACACAGACAGATTTGATATTAAATCCCAACAAGATAACAACTCAATAAAAAATATATATTTATGCATCTACATAGCTTTGCTTCGTGTCTGCAATCTTAACCTATTGTGTGTTAATTATGGCCATCATTTGGATCCAATGAAAGGTTTTTCACCAACTCTAAAGTTAACTCTATATCTAAAGTGGAGGGTTTACATCATGTCAGACTGCAGAGCAGTCTGACATGTTATAACCAAGCATTAAACAGGACGCAATTTGTCTGTCAGCATCCTTGCGGGTTAGTCGTTCCTGCCAGTCTGGTTGAGCAAGTCTTTACATATGCAAATGTGAAAAGTTATAGAATAAAGCTTTAAGTAACTCGTCACAGTCTGTTTGCAACAAGTATTCTTTCAATCTCACCTGCCATGCATTCCCTGGAAGGCATTTGTACCAGGATGCTAAAGACACATGCTTACCTGACACATATGACAAGAATTTGCAAAAGTAACTACGTAATTAGATATCTGGAAATGTTTCATTTGTCAAAGCAAATGTACTTAAATACATGAGACTGTATATGTTTGCTACAAGTATCTCAGCCTCTGATGCATGAATGTTAATTTGTGCACAGATACGGTCGGTAAAGAGAAGGGAGAGAATTAAACATAGGTAAACAATTACCTAATTTCTCAAACATAATCTAACCCAAATTCTAAATTCTACCTAAACTTTTCTATAGATGATAGAATATCCACGCAGGGAAGGAGTTAGAGCAGTGTGGGTGGTAGAGTCCTGCAAAGAAGCAAGTGGAATTCCTCAGATATCTCAAAACGTAAATGGGCTTTAGCGTGCAGAGACTGGTTTTCTCTTGACACCTGTGGTACATCAACTGGCCTCAATCTATAATGGATGACCGTTTGCAATGCAGTGTGGGCAGATCAGCATGTTGGTGGTTCAGAGGGGTGAGCGTTTATGGCCTCATATATATACAGCAAGCTTTGTAGCGGTGCCTCTGTTTGGTTGGGTTGTCCTTGTACCATCCTTGTGTATACCGTGTTTATTTATGATTCCTTATTAGCATACCTCATAGAATTGATTCTACTGTTAGCCAATCCACTTTCAACCATTATCACGAGTTTGCTAAATTATTTTCAGAACTTTGTTAAAGGCTGGGAAGTTAGCAAACCTAGATTCCAAACTCACGCCTTGCTCTTTATTGTTTTACGCAGGAAGACAGCGAGATCCCCACCAGCGTGGTCGTCAACGACTCCCTCAAGTCCCCGCCGCCCAGCCAGTTCGATGCTGAGTCGGTCCTGCCAGCCCCCTCTATTGCAGGCTCTGCAGACGCCAACTTTGGCACCGACGAGGGTCTCCAGACCATAAGCCTCACTTCCGAAGATGAGGCTCCGGCCTGTGAAGAGGACGTCTTCCCGGATTATGAGGCCTCCGTGGCCCAGGGCACCTCCATCACCCTGGAGCGCTCCAGAGCGGACAAGCTGAAGCGCTCTAGCCTGAAGAAGGTGGACAGCCTGAAGAAGGCCTTCTCCCGTCACAGCATCGAGAAGAAGATGACCCAGATCGGCACCAAGATTGTGCCCCCGGAGCGCCGCGAGAAGATCAAGAAGAGCTTCACCCCCAACCACCCCAAGAGCCCCACCTCCAGGAGCTCCTCCTTCAAGGTGTCCCCCATGACCTTCAATGTGAAGAAGGTGCGCGATTCCGGGATCTCCGTGCAGGACGGCGGGGAGATGGCCCATGTGGAGATCCCTGCTCTGGGCAGCATGGACGGAGAGGCCTCCATGCACGACCTGGCCGAGGGCCATGCAGGGGGGGCAGCGGGAGCTAAGCAGAGCTTCGATGCAGAGGTTGTGGTCAACGGAGACAGCCAAAGCGTGGAGGCAGCCGACCTGAGTTTCGACCGCACCGCCAGTTTGGCTCTTCCGGAGCAGGAAGAAGTGGATGGGGAGGATGACATCGAGGGAGAGCAGGAGGAGCTGGAAATGCTGCTTAATGGGGCCACTGATTTCGCAGCTGACGTCACAGCTGATGTCACGGCTGATGTCACGGCTGACGTCACAGCTGATGTCACGGCTGACGTCACAGCTGACATCAAGGCTGATGCCGTGGCTGATTTCGCGGCTGATGTCGCTGCGGAAGTCGGAGCTGATGTCATGGCTGATGTCGTTTCACAGAATGCTGTTTCCGTGGCAGCCATTTCTGTGGAACAAGCATCTTAATTAGTAATTAGTTTGATTCTTGGATCTTAAAGGTGACATATTATACCCCCAGGTGTGAGTTTGATCAGCCGTTACAAGCCATTTTGAAAATCGGCCTCTTCTGACATCACAAGTTGGCGTGTCCACCTATATATAAGACAGATAGATGAGCAACGTTTGCTGCAGTCCACTGGGTTGGCTGGTAGACTGATCTATCCAGCACACATATAGGTAGACACGCCCACTTGTGATATCAGAAGAGGCAGATTTTCAAAACGTCTTGTAACGGCTAATAAATCAAAAAAAAGTAAGTCAACTTACACTACCATCTGGTTTTATAATATGTCACCTTTTAAAGTTTCTGCTTTTTATGACTTGTTTTAATTAGAAGTTGTCTTTCTTAACTGTCACTGTTTGTTTGGCAACTCTTTTAATGTTGTATTACTTCTCACAGTCTTGCATCATCCCACCTTAATACTGATGTGATCCTAGACAACAGTAGTCTAGAGAGGATTAACACTGTCTTTCTACTTTTTCTTTCTTTTTCTTTTTCTTTCTTAACCTGTTTGACAATAACCTTTAAAGCATAAATCCAACCCAATGCAGGTTTTTCCCTAGACCCCCTGTGTTTTGGTCTCCAAACTTACAGCCTTTTTGTGTCACATTCACAATAACTCACTCTCACAGAACTAAACCCAAGCCATTCAGGACCCCCATATCTCCGGGGTGAGCGGAAAACCATCTTCCTCCTACTCCGCCTCCTCTGTTGGTCTGCCTCTGGAACGCACTATCCGGCAAAGAAATGGACTCTTTGTTCATTTAAAAGAATTAAAGGAAAAAACAATACTGCCCGCAGCTGGTGGAGTCGGTGGGTTGCCAGGTTGTGTTGAAGAGGGAATGGGACGTTTCAATGGCATGTTTTCAAAAGAGCAGACCCAGAGTTTTTTTGTGGACTTCATTTCCCAGAAGCTGATACAAGATCGTCCAATGTCCTTAACTTTCTGTAAACACATGAACGCGTCCACTTTCCACGTCCATACATATGTTGAATCTAGATTTATATCAACTAGCTAATTTGTTTTAAAAGGAAAGTATGCTTACACCAACTTGGTGCACACAATTTGGGGGGTTCAATTCTTATTGATGTTTTGCTCAGTGACGATACATTTATGATAATCTTAATGTATTGAATATATTCTTAATACAATAATAACAATAGCAAGATATACCCATTTTTTTGTATGCTGCAAATACACAAAACACTGCTTGGGTGCTCAATGACAGGTAGAAGGGAAATGTGGGTTTTCATTCAAGGTTTTCTTTACTGGTTTGTTTGTGTGTTTGTTTACAGGAAATAGTCATCATTATCAATCAATATTTACTATTTGGACTTAGCTTTAAAAATTGTATGGTTGTATCAATTGATATAAGGCCTGCGGTAATTCTTCATTGAATATCCGTACTAAAACTTATGTTGCATTCATTTGTATTTAGCATTATGATACCGTCTTATTTTAGGAACTATTTTGTTGATGACAACAAATCTTTGCTGAACTTTTGCTGGTTAAACATTTTCCTTAATACAACCTTGTTGTGTGTGTTACGTGTGAATCCCTTTTCTTCTTTACTAAACACCAATGTCTTAAGCTACGATGAGAAACGTTTGGGTATTCTTACATACTATTTCATCTTGCATGCATAGATAGATAAAAAGCATATGAAATGTTTATTCTTTATTGCTTCTTACAGAATATCTTAGGCATAAGCACAGAAACCCAAATGCATACACAAAAAACACATGCAGGGTGTACAAGGATGTTTAATTCCTCTGTATGACTCAATCTTGTGTGAGTAATAGAAAGTGATTTGTATGAATTGAATTGTCCTTGACCCTTTTGGATACCTCAAACTTTATAGACAACAAAGAAAAATTATAAAAATGTAAGAAATTATGCCTGGTGTGGAAGCCCTGAATGAAAGACAGAGATAGGAGAGATAGATAAGGGGCAAGAGGGAGAAGGAGGAATACCAGAGCATTCCTCTGTTTGATGGATGTGTCTTCTACAGGCTATTCCTCATGCTCCTGGCCTCCTTGTCGAGACCCAGGAAGAGGAGAGGAAGAAGTGTTTGGGAGCCAGGTGTGCGCCCCAGATGGAGGTTCTCTTCATACCACAGGGCTGAGGTTTACTGGGTGGGGAAGGGGCGGAGGCGGGTCTGGGTGTCCCAGCCATGGGGCTTAGGTAACTGAGTGCGGGTTGGGAGGGGGTGGAGGGTGGTAATGGGGTCTGATGTAGAAACAGTGATGGAGTTGGCTTGTGTATTATGGTCTGTGGATAATTAATGGTGGAGTAGCAAAGTATTTATAAAAGCCTACATTAGAAGACAGGGACTGGTGGAGTTAAAGTTGAAAAGCAGGTGTGGGAGGTGGGGAATACCTTGCTGTCCTTTTTAGGTGAATCATAATATTGTAATAAATACTAATTCTTTCAATACCAAGCATAATTATGTATTTTTATCTCTAACTTGATGATATATTGCCATAATGTCAGAACTATACAATACTGGTGCATGATATCTGTTAAAGGAGTTATGGATAAAACTGTTTCCAATGGCACTTGATGTGTGGGTGTGTGTGTCTGAGTTCTGTTGCTACAGTTTTTTACATGAGAAGTTGACCCGCAATATGCCGCACTCCAGGAGAAAGAATAAAAATAATTGTTTCTATTTCTTTAAATTCTTCTTATGTATAGGCCTATACTTATTAATATGTTGTTCCATGGGAGTTGTATCGTGGATAAAACAGCACAAAAAAATGACATGTAATTTGTAAGTTTTGGATTCAATAAATATGTGTGAGCTATATTAATTTGACATGTTTGAATCTATTCTGTTGTCACAATCTATTCTGTTGTCTGGTTTTAGCAGGCCTCTGGCTGTTTTATATTTTTAGATGAGCCACTCAAACCAAAGACCTTTTCTTTTTCATCATTAAAATGTCCTACTCATTATATTCTCTTTTCATTCCTATTCTTTACACTTTAGCAATTTGAAATTAACATACTGTCTTCTATTGTCTTTGGTTTTGCTTGTAACCTAGGCCTACTATAATAAAGCCATATATTTTACATATTTCTTGAATTGTGCGTCTTTGTTTGTGGTGTTATTCTTGGAAGCAATCTTAGTAGTCGAGGCCCCTTTGTTACAATTATATGTACCACCTTGATTAATCTTAGGCCTAGGTATAAACATAGCTAGTAGGAAGATAATATAAGAATATAATGTACCTGCATCAGGTAACAATAAAACCTGAGGTGGTTTGCAAAGAACTCTTCAGGTATCGAGTTATGGCGTGTTCCAGATGCCTTGTACACCATGCGAGTTGGCACTTATTATGGAGCTCGTAAGTACGCCCAATCCGGTAGACCCCCATTGGACCTCTGAGATCGTAAAATATGAATGGGTTTCAATGGAGAGAAAGTAATTATTTTCTGGTCACAGTCTTTATATGCCCAGGATTACACATAGGTTATGTTGTTTGTGGATTTAAATTATAATTTTTTTATGCAAAGAAAACGAAAAAAAATTGCGAAGAGGTTTGATAATGTTAGGATTTGTGTGAGGCCGCTTTGTGAAATACAGCTGCTCTTGCTGCTCTCGAAGCGAATAATATACGCCAATGCCACCACCACTCTGGTACAGACATGGCGATCTCTCTACTCCACTTCACCGCTTTCTTCCAAGTGGAGGATAACAGCATCGAAAGAGGTGAAAACCATTAAAAGCCGCCCGGGCATGTGTAGATTCTTACTGCTGATTGGGAGATTGTAGGTCTTGTCCACGCCAGTCGCAGGGAGCGTGACGTCACATACGAGACATGTATCCTTTCTCATTGTTTTCTTTTCAGCCTTTAACTGAACAATTGCACAATAAACGGTCAAACTCTTGACATGGAAAATTATGATTTAAATCCACAAACAACGTATGTGTAATCCGGGGCATATAAAGACTGGGACCAGAAGATAATTACTTTCTCTTGAAACCCATTCTACCGGAAGGGGCGTACTTCAACCTCTATAGCGTTCCTGTTTGTCTTTCTGAGTGTGTCATGTCGTTGGCTAATCATTGTTATTGTAAGCTACATTAGTCTCTTTAGCAAATCAGCTCGAAAACAAACAAACAACTTTACATTGTATTGCACGCACAGCAAGACGGTGCAATGCATAAATTGGTGACCAGAATAAAGTAGAAATGTAATGAATTGTGTAAGAGCATTTAAAAACGCGTTACAAATACAAATGTCGTGCCGCCTCACTGAACTTTGTTTAGGCCAACTCAGAATTCCGAGTGGGACCGATAAAAAGGGGGCCTGCCCAGGAGCGTCGCTAGCAATGAAAACATTCCGGGCTGAGCTGTAGCCCAGAAGTTAGTCCTTTTAAAACGGGTGTTCGGGGGGTTTCTCCTCCGAGAAAATTTGAAATCGGGCTGATGAACATTCAATTGTAACGTAGGATAGCTTTGAAAAGTAAAAGAAAGACCAATCGTCACTGACCTCACGATCATTGTCAACCATAAAACTTTGTTTTCCCCAAAAACCCTGTCGTCTTTATGTTGGGTTGTCCAAAGGCTGCTGATTTTATGTTTGTTGGACACCGTGACAGTGGGTCACTCTGTTATAACCTGCATGAGAGTTCAATGTTGTCATTAGCTATTACGTCTTTCTGACCAATCGCAGTTCAAGGCCGACCTGGGCTGTACCACTTCGGGAGGGTCGCTCAGTTGTCCCCCCTAGACAAAATTGAATCGGTTGCGCCGTTGACCCAGCGTTCCCGAGACGTTAACGGCCCATAGGGAATTCTCCCAACTCAACCACTGCGCGCGCGTGCGTGCGCGTGCGTTATTCGATTGCCTGGTAAACATGTACGGTAATATTCATACTAATAATAAATAAAATAAATAATACATTTCATAGTATTGTAGCGTCGGTCAGGAAGAGACGGAAGACCAGGTTTGCTCTATTTCAACTCTCGCGCCCCTTACACCGCACGACTACGAGAGTTGGTTCTATTTCATGTAGGCTACGCCGTCTAGGCTTCGCCTTATGGGCTATTGGGCTTGTCCCGTGCGCGTGCTCGCGCGCACTGAAGAATTTCAACTATGCACCAATCAACGTGGGCAACGCCCACATTCCCCGCGGCTCGTGTATAAAAGGGGGCGCAAGCCGCCGCCTCATTCTCCTTTTTCTTTCAGCATTTGCACTGACCAACAAGAAGAAAGAAAAGAAAGAAAAAAAAAAAAAAGACTTCTCCCCGTCGGTGGACCTCGCTGAGGCCATCGACATCTTCGGGGCCGAGGTTCCGGACGCCCAGGACGACGACGAGCGCTTCGAGGTTGACGACGTCGCCTCCTTGGACGACGCCTTTCCTGGGTCTGCGTCCAAGTTGTCCCGCTCCGGGGCTTCCACTGAAGCCACTGTGCTCCCGAGGGAGAGACCGCGCCGGATGGCCGATCTCTTCGGCGAGATCATGGTGAGGGCGGCGGCCATCAAGGGCATTCCCATGCCGGCCCCGACTCTCGCCCCCATGTCGGATGACATGCAGGGCGAGATTTTTCGCACCCTGTCTTCATCCCGGCGGACCACCCGGTGCCCCCTGTTCCCACCGGTTCAGCACCTTTTCACCGCTGCGGGTGGGGACCCCTCTACTCTGAAGGCCCCGGTGAGGGCCTTCATTGACTTCACCGACGTGGAAGGGTGGGCTGATACTCAGGCGCCTTTCCTGGGTCTGCGTCCAAGTTGTCCCGCTCCGGGGCTTCCACTGAAGCCACTGTGCTCCCGAGGGAGAGACCGCGCCGGATGGCCGATCTCTTCGGCGAGATCATGGGTGAGGCGGCGGCCATCAAGGGCATTCCCATGCCGGCCCCGACTCTCGCCCCCATGTCGGATGACATGCAGGGCGAGATTTTTCGCACCCTGTCTTCATCCCGGCGGACCACCCGGTGCCCCCTGTTCCCACCGGTTCAGCACCTTTTCACCGCTGCGGGTGGGGACCCCTCTACTCTGAAGGCCCCGGTGAGGGCCTTCATTGACTTCACCGACGTGGAAGGGTGGGCTGATACTCAGGCGAAGGGGATCCCTCGCCTGGAGCCTTCACTGGCAGCGCTTCTCTGTCCGGGGGCCATACGAGAAGCCGCTGCCCCCGGACCGCCTCCAGAGGCAGATTACTGGCCTTAACGGACAGGGTGTCCGTCTGCGCCTCGCAATCTGCGGCGGCGATCGGCAACCTCGCCCTGCTCTCCTCTGCCGTGGTCTCCTTGTCGGTTGGCAGGGAGGCTTACGGCCCGGATGAGGCCGCAAGATGGCTGACGGTCTCCCGCTTCTAAGCAGCGCCGTCCTCCAGCTATGCCAACCGATAGCCGTTTCGGCCGGCCGGCATATGGCGTGGGCCACCATGATCCAGAGGGTCATATTGGCTCTCTCATCACCTGCGGTTCCGGAATGAGAGCGGGCCAGCCTCGTCCCAGGGCCCATTAGCTCCGGATGGACTATTTGGGCCCCGGTTCTCAGAGTGTGCTCGACGCACCCAGCAGTCCGTTCGTGAGAATCGTTACCGGTTCGAGGCGATTCTCACGGGCTCCTCCCATCAGCCAGGCCGGGGGAGAAGTGGGGTCCAGGCCGGCCCCAAGCGCTTCCAGGGGGCCGCCTCCGCCACCCCGCCGCAGCCGCAGAGAGCAGCACCGGCGGAGCCAGAAGTTCTACAGGCTTGCTCCCACTTTTTCTTTTCCTAATAAGGATAAAAAGAACGTTCGGCGCGAACGACGGCAGCACATACTCCCCTAGAGAGCGATACTCCTCTAGGCTGCCTTAACCCCCCCCCTCCCTCCCCGCCCCGAGCCCGGTGGCTGTAGGATGGCGGCCGGACGGCGTGTCTACATAACCTCTGGATCACCGGCTTCTAAGAAGCTGCGTCCCTTTTGAGCTTCGTGGACGGACTGGAGACTCATTACACGAGCCCATGGATACGGACGCTTGTACTAGTTTCCTAGTTTCCCCCATTATCCCCTCTACCTCCCTTCTACAGTCTGGAAGGTGAGTAGACGGGTCTGTGGACAACAACGCGCTGTCACGAGAGTGCTACGGCTAAAGCGGCTCGTTGCCTGTTCAGCAGACATGAGCGCGGCGACGTTCGACCGAATGGCAGTACATGCTCTCTAAGGAGCGATATTCCTCTAGGCTGCCTCTCTCCCCCCCCCCCCCCCCCCCTCTCAGCCCGGTGGGCTGTAGTTGGGGTGGCGGCCGGGGTCGGCGTTTCTACATAGCCTCTGGTTCACCTGCTTCTAAGAAGAGGTCGTCCCTTTGAGCTTTGTGGGCGGACTGGAGTCTCCATTACTAGCCGGGCTGCCGTGTCATACGCGGACGCTTGTACTAGTCTCCTAGTTTCCCACATTATCCCCTTTGCCTCCCTTCTACAGTCTGTGGAAGGTGAGAAGACGGGTCTGCGGACAACGCGCAGTCATGAGTGCTACGACTAAGCGGCTCGTTGCCTGTTCAGCAGACACGAGCGCGGCGTCTAGACAGCTCGCTGTTTGTACAGCGACTAGCTCCATAACGTCTACCACGCGCTCGCTGAGCCTCCTCCCTTTCATGGGATGGCCCCCTTGGTCCACACACAACATGTGTGGAGGCGATAAGGGCCGAGGAATACGGGTTATTCCTGGACAGCGTTCCTCAGCTGTCAGCTCGCCCTCTCTCCGACCGCTATGCGTGTTGGCTAGAGCGGTGTGTTTTACCATCGTGGTTGGACAACACGTTGAGATGGGTCATCCCATTTAGTTCAAGCGCCGTCCCCCACCCTTTATGGGGTTGGCCCGTCTCTTGGAGATGGGGGCCATCACTGTCGTTGTCCCCCCCCCCCCCACGAGTTACACCTAGGGTTTTACTCCCGCTACTTCCTGGGTTCCAAGAAGTCAGGGGAGATGAGACCTATTCTGGATCTTCGCGTGTTCAACAGATTCGTTGCCGCGAGGAAATTCAGAATGCTCACTATCAGAGCGCTGCTCCGATGTGTGAGGGCGGGCGACTGGTTCACATCCCTGGATCTCAAGGATGCTTACTTCCACATCCCTGTTCGGCAGGCGCACAGGAAGTTTCTCCGTTTTGCCTTTATGGGGGTGGCGTACAAGTACCAGTGCCTGCCATTCGGCTACTCCCTGGCCCCGCGCACCTTCTCGAAGTGTGTGGAGACGGCGTTGGGACCGCTCAGGCGTCAGGGAAAGAGGGTTCTCTTCTACCTCGACGACCTACTTATTCTGAGCGACTCAGAGGAAGCAGCTGCGAGAGAAGGGACACCATGACGGTGATTGAACCATCTCTCTTTCCTGGGGTTTGCCATCAACTGGGAGAAGAGCTTCCCGCTCCCCGGCCAGCAGATAGTCTACTTGGGGCTTTGCCTGGACTCAGCCGCCATGACAGCGAGGCTTTTGCCTCCTCGGCGAGACACCATCCTGTTGGCACTCTCCCGCTTTCGCGTTCTCAGAAACGTGACCGCGCGTGTCCAACATGCGCCTGTTGGGGCTGATGGCTAGCGCGCGCCACATCCCGTGGTACCCCTGGGTCTGCTCTTTATGCGCAGACTTCCAGCGGTGGTTTGCTCGCCAACGGTGGACCCGCCGTACAGAGTCGACACAAGTTCAGGGTGCTCCTCCTACCCCGTTCAGTGTCGCCAGACCTGGGATATTGGGGAACCCCCCCCGCCCTTCTCAGGGGTGTTCCCCTGAGCAGAGTGACGTCCTACGTTGTGGTCTTCACGGACGCCTCGTTGACGGGTTGGGGAGGAACGTGCCTCTCTCACTCGGTGGGAGGCGAGTGGCGCACGCCCCCTACAGTCCACATAAATGTGCTGGAACTCGTCGCTGTGAGGAAAGTGCTCTTGCATTTCTTTCACCTGGTGCGTGGCCGCCACGTTCTGATCAGGACAGACAGTATGTCGGCGGCGGCGTACATAAACAAACAGGGGGGAGTGCGCTCCTCTGCTCTCCACCAGAGGGCGGTCGAGCTCTGGCTTTGGGCTCATCAGTATCTCCTCAGTCTGAGGACCCTGCATATCGCGGGCGCACAGAACTTCGGGGCGGACCTCAGGCGGTCCCGCGACGAGTGGCGGTTACATCCCGACATTGTCAGACTGATCTGGCAGAGGTTCGGGACGGCTCAGGTGGACCTGTTCGCGTGCAGGGAGAACGCACACTGCAGGTTGTGGTTCTCTCTCAACCCTCGGGATCTTCCCCCGTTGGGGGTGGATGCGTTGGCGCACACACCTTGGCCTCGGGTTCTCTTGTATGCATTTACTCCGCTCCAGCTGATCCTTCCTCTTCTGGAACGGGTCAGACAGGAGAGATTGTCCCTGATTATAGTGGCTCCGGTGAACCGTTCAGCTCTGTGGTTTCCAGAGCTGGCGGCGCTCTCACGGACGGCGCCGTGGCCGGTACCGTTCAGGCCGGATGCGCTTTCGCAGGCCCATGGCACGGTGCACCACCCGCCCGATGTATCGGGACGGCTGCTGGTCTGGCTCCTGAGAGGTTGATCCTGCAGGGCAAAGGTTTGCCTGAAGTGGTTATCAACACTATCCAGGGTGCTCGTGCGCCTTCTACTTCTTCCCTCTATGCGGCGAAGTGGTGCGCTTTCTCTGATTGGTGTGACACAGGAACCACGCTGTTCCATCCCCATTGCGAGGTGGGAAGCGTGCTTGCTTTTCTGCAGCACTTATTGGAGAAAGGGTTTGGCCCTTTTCCACTATCAATGGTCTATGCGGCAGCTGTTTCAGCTGGCCATGCGGGCTGTGATGGTGTGGACCGATCTTCAGCCATTCCACTTAGTCAAGAGGTTCTTGCGTGGGGCTAGACGGGTTTCGCGACTGTTTCGCCGCGTGCTTACAACCACGCTGGGACCTCTGCCCACCGTGGTTGCGCGGCGTTGTCCAGGGACCCTTTCGAGCCTCTGTCTCGAGCCCCTTTGGATGCCCTGTCCTTTAAGACGGCGCGCTCTTATTGGCTTTGGTTTCTGCCAAGCGCGCCTGTTGAGCTTGACCGCTCTGTCTGTCAGCCCGAGCTGCTTGTTGCTTAACGAGGACAGCTCCTTTGCGCTGCTCAGACCTAATCCTGCGTTCCTCCCCTAAGAACATTAATAGTTCTTTTCCCGGTCGAGAGATATTATGCTAAAGGCTTTTCACCCCCGCCTCATTCTAGGTGAGGCGGAGGCGGAGTGGCATCTCCTGTGCCCGGTGCGGGCGCTGGCTTATGTATGTGAAACGCACCGGCGCGTTCCGCTTCCACACACAACAGTTGTTTGTGTGTGTTATAGCGACGCTAGCCGGGGCGCAACGCTCTCTCTAAACAGCGGTTTTCTCGCTGGATATGTGTGAAGGTGTTTGCTTGGAGCCCGTATGCTCGACAGGACCTTAGCGCCACCATTGGGCGTTAGAGCCTCACTCGACACGGGGCGTGGCTGCTTCGACGGCTCTGCTCAGAGGCGTTCCGGTGGAGGACATTTGCGGCGGTCTGCGTCTTGGTTCTCCCCCGGGCCCTTGTCCCGTTTTTTACATGTTAGAACATGTCCAGGGGCTCACTCGGCAACTCTGTGTTGGAGTCCGGTGTCCCTATCTACGGCTTGAGGTTTGGAGGACCCTTATCCGCCAGTATTTTCTCTCCTGCCGTTTTTCAAATGGAAAGGCGGAGATAAGAGAGGTTCCTATTGGCTCGCCAATTGACGAGTTGGTTTTGTCTGCCAGTGTGGCACTCCCGCCGTGTTTTAAATAAAAAAAACGGACGAGGAGAAGCCCCTTTATTGGGGAGTCGGACTTCGTAGCTCCGCCCCCGGTGGTGGCGGACCTAATTGGAAACCGTGTTATTCTGGCTCTTCCCTTCGCTCTTCATGGATTCCATGAAGGACGGATTGGGGCCGGAGTCTTTGCGAGGACTCACTTATTTTCTCTTGATCAATCGCCTTGCTTGATCTAGACGGGGATTAGTTTTTGTTAAGCTGTTAGTGCTGTTTGTGTGTTTGCACATCCCGGCTTTTTTCGAGTCATTATGTTGCCCTGGTGACTTAAGTATTTTGACTGGGTCCGCAGCGAGGAGTACATTGATCGGGCTCCCGCTCGCAGCTTCGCCTTAGCCCATAAAGGCGAAGCCTAGACGGCGTAGCCACTACATGAGAATAGAACGATAGTATGTATATTATATAATAACTCTAGTTCTATGATTGTAGGCGATTGCTTAGGCGTAGCCGTCTAGTTTCCCACCTGCTGTTACCCTCCAAAATGCTGAAAGAGATAGAGTGTTCGGAGAATTGAGGCCGGCGGCTTGCGCGCCACCTTTTTATACACGAAGCCGTGTGGGAATGTGGGGCAGTGCCCACCACGTTGATATGGTGCATAGTAGTTGAATTTCTTCAGTAGCGCAGCGGAGCACGCGGCCATGGGACAAAGCCCATAAAGCGGAACGAGCCTGAGACGGCTACGCCTACAATCATATAGAACTAGAGTTTATAAATATATCATAACTATCGTTTTTATTTGCTCGAAAACATGACAGATGACACACGCGCTACACTAACCACCGGAGACCTTCTCTCCAGTGACGGTGTCTCAACAATGAAATGTTAAACAAACATGAAGAATGAACACACAAACCATATAAATATCCCGAACCCATCGACCCCAACAACAGAACCAACTCGATATAACCCCCTCTTTGTCAACGGGACCAACCCCAACTCTCCTGACACCCCCCGCGGGTCTCAAAACATTGGCGCCACACACCCGTGGATCGCCACAGTAAGTATTCCATCGTTGCCTAGAGCAAGAGCTTTTGTTCCGTGAGAGTTTCAGTGATCAGAAACATAAAGAAGCTTGCGCTATTGAAGTTTTAAAAGGTACCCACTGTCATGCTACTGCATTACCCGGATGTCAAGTGGACCGGGTTTAATTCACTGCGGGTCTCTCTTTACATTTTGCCAAAGATTTTTTTTATTTATGACCTGTCCACACACTCTTCGATCTGTCACTAAAAGGCTAGCAGCACGAAACAGCATTAATCGACGAGGATGCCGCTAGGCATTAGGGCAAGAAATAGAATACAGACGTTGAATTTGCTACATTTCGTAACAAATTATTTCTAAATCTGCCCATATATATGGGCACGTCAGATTTATGCGCGGTTTTCCACTCGCTACAATGCTGCCATCTCGTGTCCTGCTTTCACTGATACAACTTACCTCGCAGTAAAATTTTATGGCTTCTATTGTCTGGCTGCTGTAATTAATGATTCAGAAGTTTCTTTGAGGTTTTTTTTATGATTATGCGGCTGCATGTCGACGGCATCCCTGGTCTTCATTATACCCAAAGTAACCGGTGTTAATTTGAGTCTGCTGACGCGGCTTCACGCGCAGCCTGGGGCCTCTGTGATAATGCCGCAAGAAAGCTGGGAAGATTTCCCCCACTTGCAACTCGTAAAGCTGGCAGATGTTCAGCACTTGCTCGTACGCCTTATAGTTCATGGACGCAACGCAAAGGGCAGTGGACCGATTTGGATGAACAGGTGATGAGGAACTGTTCTCCTGGATTTTCGGCTGCGTTTGATATTCTAGATCATGAATTAATTGATTGGTAAGGAACTGCAAAGACGGTTTATGGGTTTTCTATCATCAGCTTTGTAATATTAAAAATTATTTGAGTGAGAGATGGCAAATGGTTTATTTGTCAATGATAGTAGTCGTCAGATAAACAAGTAATGACATGGAATACTCTCCAAGGATAGTTGCCTTGACCTCTTTTGTACTCAATCTTCACCAAGATGTGTCCCTTGCGGCATTTAAAACAGCTCGCATGACAATGTATGCCGAGTGATACGTACCAGTTATTTAGCTGAAAGAACTATTGATGGATTAAATAGAAAATTAAGTGAAGAAATGAAGTTGGTTACTGAGTGGGTTAACTGTAATGGATTAATTTTGAATGTGTCTAAGACAACTAGCATGGTTATTGGATCAAACTATTCACTGCGTTCAAACCCAGAGCTTAATGTGATTATCAATAACAAATTAATTAAACATGTGAAAGAGGTAAAATTATTAGGAATCATCATAGATCGTACATTATCATGGGACATGCATATTAGAGAGAATAACCCAAAATTGGAATTAATTCTTTCAATGATTAGGAGATGCTCTATAATAGTATCTAACAACACAAATGTACTAACACAAGTCATTCAAGCAGCTGGTTCTGTCACATATAGATTATTGATACAGTTGTTTTGCGTCCAAATACCCTTCAACTAGCCAACATCAGGAAAACTGCAACTTATACATATTAAATGCAGCACGTGTTGCAGCTTATCGTATGGAAAGGTCGAATATTTGCCAAATGCATGCCAGTCTTGTGTGGCTGGATGTTTAACACAGTTGCGTCATCATCTGTTTATTGGTTTTATCTTAAAAATATAAATAACAACTAAAATGCAACTACGGTTTGTGAGTGCTAGAAAATTCATCTGTAGAGTTCAGACATTACATAATTATTCAACTCGACATGCTGCTGGAGGCTGTTATTTTATTTTACCCAGCGGCACTTCTCTCGAACGTACGGTGTTCATAACTCGAGCTATTGAAGGAGTGGAATGCCCTTCCCAATTATGTCATACAACAAAGAAACATTGGATTAGTTTTTAAAATGGAACTAAAAGATAATATTATTTTAGATCGCATTATTTGAAGCCTTAGTAGACCTAATTTTGTTAAATTGGGTCCTGGTATATCCTTGTTGTGTAGTGATTCAATGTAGGATGCGGGTAACAATATGTTTAATGATGTTTGTCTCTGTATGTTGGTAGTAAGCCTTATTGAGTATTGTGTTTTCTGTAAAGTAATTTTTGTTTTTATGTTATAATTGTGTGTGTTACAATGATGTAATAGTTGTCATCGTTTTTTATGATGCAAAGCGTACCTCCCAGGAAGAATAGCTGCTGCGTGGCACAAGACTAAATTGGGGCGATCTAAATAAACTAAACGTAGCTAACTAAATACTCTAGATGTTTTTTTTTGCCGCTAGGGCTACAGCCTACGATGTGCGTTATGAGCCTAGTGTGAGGAACTTCATACCGTACTCAAGTTCCACTTCAATTCCATGCTTGAGGCACACTTGAGAGGTGTTTTGGCTCAGGTGACCACGGTACAGATTGCTTATATGAGCGCACTACGCAACGCTCGCCGTCGTTGCGTACGCAAAGCATTCCGTTGGTGCAGATAGTGAAGCAGTTGTGTTTTTGATCAAGACGATACCCGTTGCGTAACGCGCAGCTTTTCGTTGCTTCACTGGAGACAGGCTTGACCTTTTAGAATTAATCTTGGTACATCCGAGATGTTTTAAAATGTTTTGTGAAATGAAGAGCACCCGCCGCATGCAAGAATAGTTCGTCTCTGAATGTTGCTAGTCGAAAACAGCAAAAAAATTAACATTACGTACAAAAAATGCCGAACATATTCTTTATTTTTCTTGACCCCTGTTTTTTTCAACAGATCCAACTTTATTGGTTTTAACACGACCTGTCAACTCACCTGCTCTGATCAGCAGCTCGTGCCGGATTTGCCTCTTGTTTTCGCGTCAAGATGAAGGTGAATTGATTCGAGATGATCGTTGAGTGACGCTGAGAGCCGCTCGCATTAAACACAGAAATTCAAACCCAATATACACACCACCAATGTGTGTGACAGGGTCCAGGAGAAAATTTGGGTTCTAGCTCAAGCAGCAATTTACCTTGGCGAGTTCTGAAGAGTGCACGGACCGTGCAAGGCGAAAAAGAGCGTGCTATAAAACTGTGTGCCTATTTGGCAAGTGTCAAATGCTCGTGAGAGACGGGCGTACTCTGAGTCACACTTGTGTGTATTGATTGTGTATGCTGCAGAGACTTCTCTTCATCTATTTCTAAGTAGCAATATTTGAGCAGTCGGAGGAGTGAGTTGCGGGAAATCGTATGGAAAGGGATATATATGATATTGTCTGTGACCCACACGTGAACGATTGAAGGGACAGTCACCCAGGGACTGTCCTTTGAAGGGAAGGGCGTTAGGGTTTCGGTTTTAACCTGGCGTCCCCGTGTTGGACCTCACTTCGTTGAATAGTGAGTTTTGAAGTATTTGGATAGTGAGAGAGTATAAGTCCGATCACCCGCATCTCCGTTTCTTGTCCCCTCATTTATGCACTCCACAATATTATCTAATCATTATAGAAGCTACCACACTTATTTCCCCGCCCTGTATTCCCAGCATATACTATAAGGCAAGAATTCAAGCATTACACAGTTAATAATCTGGGTAGTATTATATCCTAGTTCTTTGATTAAAATCCACTCATCACCTTGTTCATTAACCTGATCTTAAACCGTCATGATTTACCAAGTGTGTTTGGGATGAGCCTTGTATAACAACTTCTGTTCAAACAATAAAACATGCATTTAAATAATGCCGGGCGACATTTGGATAAAAACAAACAAATAGTAGGCCTACCCGCAAGGAATTATTCTGGACAAGGGACATGTTGCGCAAAACTTTAACTTGGGCGAAGAAGGTGGAGACGTTCCTCTGCATTTCTGGGTAGGAAGACGTGCAGAGGGAGCTTGATGGGGCAGTTTTTATTGTTTTATTTTATCTAGGCCTATTGTCGTGAAAATGTGAAATGTCTATTGATAAGCAACACAGACGTAGATCAGAATAATGCACTACAAGCAACCATTCACAAGGAGAAGTTAAGGGTTTTAAAAGATCAGTAAATTGCACCTGTTAATGTAATCCACGCTAATGATAGCCGATATGGTTGGGATGTATACAATGACAAAAATTCGTAATATAAGGTCAAACGGGTTAGAGAGCACCTTGTGGAACGTCTTCTGCTGTTCTGAAATATTGGGAAAAGTAAAACATTTACCGGAGCAGAAGACCCAGGTGCTAGATAAAAACGATCTGTACACACTGCTCTTTGCCTACGTAGATAATTCATATAGACTCCAGGCAGATGTCTGTATGTTCTGAGGATTATAAGCCGATTTCATGAATTCTTTACAGAATAGTCCACCCTTTGGGTGCTGTGATTGGGTATACTCGTACCTGACAGTTTCAAAGAGTGTTTGGATCTGCACAGAATTTGAATGGGCAAAAATAACAAAAACGTTTAAACAAACAATAAGGCACCAAGCAGCTTCGCTGCTCGGTACCGCTCAATAA
>OLKM01000945.1:179550-196669 GCA_900291075.1 Melanogrammus aeglefinus | reverse complement strand
TCGGAAAAAGCAATTCTCATCACACAAAAACTGACAAATCCTTCTCTCCCGTCACTGCCAACAAGTGCTCACAGAAGCACCGCCCTAATGACTTAAAACTATGCGACCTGATCCGGTTCTACTCGCTGTTTGCGTCGGAAAGGCCATCAGCCTACTATGAAGGGTTCATCAATCAGGTAATGGAAGACGTTGCACGCCGGCACTTGCCCGTGCATCGTGCCCGTGCACTGTGCCCAGCACTCCCGCAAACTCCCAATATCATTAACTGTGTGCGTGCACATCTTTATTCTATAAAAGTGTGAGTCAGTGTGTGAATTAAGCTAGCATGCTTGAGGATCGAGTGACAGATGTGAATGTGAATTGACATTCTCGTGCGTACAATAATTCATATAAGCGCTGAATTCAACTACAACACAGTCCACACAAAAAGCTATATGCCATCAACAACGGCTAAAAAGTCCCCAAGGACACTGGGAACCTCTTTCAAGGGTTTTATAAAACTACATAACAATGAACCGAGCCACTCCTATCTGGGATACTGTGCGATTCTACCTTTTTTACCAAATATTCGCAGAGCCCAAAGTGCTTTCCACATGAGGTCATTCTACATTCATTCAAGATCAAGACATGGGCTGCAACGCAACACTAACCTTCGGTTATGACGACCACACTTCATATATCTCTTAACTTCCATTGTGACAACATTTGGCCCTCCCTTCTATTGTCGGATGCTTGCAGATCATTGATAAATAACCAGAGATTGTTAATTGGCGCTCATCCGATTTTTCGGTCTAAATGGTAAATAAAAAGGCAAGTGGCAATGAAGCTGTCGGGGAAAGCGTTCCGCATTCTTCCTGGCGTTTCTAAAGGTGGAGTGTGTTGGTGCTGTGTGGTGTTGTTTGGTGTGTGTGGTGTTGGTGTTGTGTGTGCGGTGATGTTGTTGTGTGTGTGTCGTGTGTGCGTCCTATTAGCCTTGTGTGGTACATTATCAACTTCTGTTGTTACACTGGTGGCATGTGTTGCTGTCTGTATAGACCAAAGTTATCTTGGCCTCTATTTCCTTCATGCTACATGGTGGATTCCACGTCTTCTCCTTGTTATTCCTGTATCTGTGGAACATTTGTGTTGAAGAGGTCTAAAGACCAGCCTTTTGTAGACAGACCGTATGTCCTTGCAAGTCCTTCATCTAACCACCTCCACACACATCACACCCACCCACACACACCACATCACACAACACACACACACACACACACACACACACACAACACACCACACACACCATCACACACCACACACACAACACCCCCCCACCCACCACCCACCCACCCACCCACCCACCCACCCACCCACCCACCCACACACACACACAACACACACACACACACCACAACCACACCACACACAACACACACACACACACAACACACACACAACACAACACACCAGACACACACACACACAAACCACATCATCCCCCAACCTGCCTTCCTTCCTTCCTGTTCACAAACTCCTCCTAACCTTGTCACCGCCAGAATCCAAGAGTTGAATGTGTTTGTTGCACTTAACCACTAAACACCTCTTGTAGAAGATTAGATATGCAATAACTCCTTAGAAATATCAAAACCAAGGCATGCCAGCAGTTCAATATCATGCATGCATTTATCGTGGGAAGTAATTGTGTAACGGCATGTGTTGTCATTCTTACAAATTACGATTAGAGAAAAGGTCACAAATTTTTTGCCAATCTTTTCACCGTTTCAACCCACCTCATTTCCCCTCCCCTCTCTTCACACTCCCCTCACTCTCACTTTTCCACAAATCAGCTTCTCTATCCATCTCCCTTGTCTCTTCACCTCCCCTTTCTCTCTCTCTCTCCCAGAGGGAAGCATCAGAGCTCTTTCACAGAGGTGGGAACCTTAATTGACAATTTAGCCAAGCAGGTAGTTTCTCCAGCTGACCCCAGATCAGCTGCTGTGTGTGCAAACCTGCGTATTTGACAATAACTCAGTGTTTCACTGTTTACAATCGGTACAGTTAAAAAAAATCATCCATTGAGGCTTGAGTTGTCAGGTTATGTGAGTGGCAGGGCGTTGTGGTCCTAAAGCCGGCCCGTTTAAAGCAGAGGAGTGAGTGTGGAAGGAGGGCGGAATGTTGGAGGCACCAGCAACACAACAAAAAGCTCCATAGATTCAGCCACTCCTGGAAGCCAGAACAATGACTTCCTTTTTAGAGGAGTAGAACGGCAGCCCGCGGGGTATTTGCCTCCTGCCACTGTTCTCTGGGGAACCAGGCCAGCACCAGAGGACGGACAGAAAGGCGCTGGGCACATAAGTGGGTCGACCTCAAATGCCGAGCGGCCCTGTGTTTAGGCTGCATGGCGTCTGTCGTCTGTCTGTACAGAGTCACAGGAAACATAGCCACGGGCTCACTGATTCAGTTCAGCTCAGGAACGTCAATAAATACTCATCAGTCATCCTTCGTTATTTATCGTTTTGGGTTTTATTCGTCGTTTCGGACAAACTGAAACCAACACTAATCTGGACACACTTGTGTCTTGCCTCTTGCCTCTTCCTGAAAAAATAATGGTTTGAATGCTTGATGGTTTTTGAGGGTCAGCTGACCCTGGGACCAGGGACTCTGGGACCTGGAGCTTTGGCAATGCTGTCGTAAACAAAATGGGCATTTGACATACATTCCAGGGACTGAGCGTAAAGGCTTTCAACCCCACCCTGAACAGCCTGCGGTCACGTGCAGTCAGTGGACCATGGATGTTCTCCACGAGAGCATTTATAAACCTGCTGTGTTACACAGCTAAAACATAGGAGTGGTTGTTGTGTTGTGTGTGTGTGTGTGTGTGTGTGTGTGTGTGTGTGTTGTGTGTGTGTGTGTGTGTTGTGGTGTGTGTGTGCGTGTGTGTGTGTGTGCGTGTGTAAGCAAACTACGCAAAAATAAGAGAATCCTAACTCACCTTCAACTTGTTCCATGATTCCAAACCTTGTCTGAAACGTTATTTAATTATATTACTATTGCTCTTAAAAAATATCATTTTAGCAATTAAGTTAGCGATTAACCAATGGCTCAACCTATTTTATATTTGACATAAACGAACATTAATACCATTGAATTTAACCGTTATTAATCCTTGATGGCCACTAGGTAAAACCAGTGCACTGATGTTGGTATGCTCATTAGCAAAAAGCTTAACCCAGTACCCGTTGAATAGTATAACTGTGAAAGCCTGCTGGCCTCATGAGGGACCATGTTCCAAAGAGCAGCTCATTATGCTGCCAGACTTGGTGACTAATTGTGATATAATATTAGCGGCAGTGTTTTACTAGGGCCTGTTTGTGGTGTAGTATTTAGAGGTGGGTAATATAGAGAGTCTGGTGGTAGATTAGAGTGGTTGGAGAGGTGGTGTAGTATTAGAGCTGTGTGTAGTATTAGAAGTTGTGAGAGGTGGTGTAGTATTAGAGGTGTTGTTAGTATATGGAGTGTTGGTAAGTTAGAGGTGTGTGTTAGTAGTGTTGGGTTGTGGTAGTGATTAGAGAGTGGTGTACTGTTGACTGGTGAGGATGGTGGTGGTGCATGTTGTGCAGTGGTTGGTGGTGTGAGATGTGTACTTGAGGTGTAGGTTGTGGACTACTAAACTAGAAAGCCATAGATCGAAGGTCCAACTGACTTATTTAAAGGCGCCTCGCAAAACAGATCATTAAAAAAAAAACCTCCGTCTCCGCTCTCTCATACACCCCTCTCCCGTCTGTTTTGTTGTTTTTCTCCCCTCTCCACCAATCACAGGCTTCCATCTTCTTCAACGTCTATAACTCATAGCCATATTCGGGTTGTTGACACTGGACGATAACACGCTGGTCCAGTAGAATGCCACCTTCTAGCCAAGCATCAATAAACCCAGCCCACAAATGGCTTCTTACACTAGGTGCGCGTTTGTGGGAGTGCGGTTGGTGTGAGTGGGATAATTTGCTGGGAACTCTTGGTGCTGTTGTGGGTGCAGTAGTCAGTGGTGATTGCACAGCTGGGGGTGATGGTGTTGGTGGAGCAGCAGCAGGCTGTCTGGGCCGTGCCCAGCAGAAGGCCCTGTTTGGACCAGAGTGCCCCCGGGGGGCTGAGAGAGCCATATGTAGGATAAACGCTGATGTCAGTTCAGTGCTAACTCAATAAGAGGCTGTCCGATGCTCTGCACTGCCCCTGAAGCAGGCCTTCTCCACCACGGCTCATAACAGCGTCTGTGCTACGAGGGAGGGCCGCTTTCCATTTCATTACTTGACTCTGATGTGATTTCGGGCAAAGATGATGACAGGCAGTTTGCCAGAATGTTCCTGAGTATCTTTATTTATTTAGATAAATGCTTTTAGCGGATCAACACTTCTAACCAATTTACCCAGAGAATTGTTGAAGAGATGGTGGAAGCAAAAAGAAATGAACTTAGTCTGACCCTAACCCTTCTTTTTCAGTCATGCTTTAATCTAATATGGCCATTATTGACTGGTACCTGTCTATATTGGGAGAATATGCTATATGCCTCTACTTTAACACACTAGACACTATAAGAAAAAAGCAAGTTAACATGACTGTTTTTTTTTTAGTAATTGCAATTAAACATATTAATGATAATCTGCACGTGTTAGCTTAATTGATTAGAGAGTGCTTGGTAATAGCTAATTGGAGAATTGCCTCGATCAAGGTCGTTAGCAGGCTGATTTATTGCGTGCCATTCACAAGAGTCGCTGACTATGATCTTCTAATGCTCACAATGTTGTCCCTTTATCTTCTTCCATACAGTCTCATCAGAACCAATTGCATTGTGGGTAAAAATCCCTACGCACCGAAACTGAAATAGAGCGACGCCTCCCCCCCGTAATCCCAGATGAACAGGTGCTTCTATTTAAAGGCTCAAATCCCTTACAATCCACTCCCGTTAGACCAAACCCTCTCTTTCCCTCATCTATCTGCATGTCTTTCTCCCGCTCTCACCCAGTCCCTGTCAATCTCTATCGCTCTCTCTCTCTCTCTCTCTCTCTCTCTCTCTCTCTCTCTCTCTCTCTCTCTCTCTCTCTCTCTCTCTCTCTCTCTCTCTCTCTCTCTCTCCTCTCTCTCTCTCTCTCTCTCTCTCTCTCTCTCTCTCTCTCTCTCTCTCTCTCTCTCTCTCCTCTCTCTTCTCTCTCTCTCTCTCTCTCTCTCTCTCTCTCTCTCCTTCACCCCCGCCCCCCCTCTCAGTCTGCCAATCTCTCCACCAGTCTGTCGCTCTCTCTCTTTCCCTCTCATTATATTAGCATGTGGGACGCTCTTAGCCAGAGAGAGAAACAATGGTCTTGGTTTGGAGGATTAGCAGCAGTGGGGAAAACCCTGCGGAGGAAAATCACTCAGGAAACGGCAGCTTTTCTGCCACCCTTCCCCTCCGAGATGAGGGCCACGGTCTTTAAGGGAGTGCAACGACGTTCAAGTACAATACAGTGATTAGGCTCGGTACAGGTCTGCGTGAACAATCCCCAACAGCCTTTTAGGCAAGCCGGCCAGCCAGACGTGAATTTCCCTAAACAAACACACAGGACGGTTTTTTTGAATTCATGCTACGGAATCAGCGCTATTCTCTAAAAGCAAGATGAGAGACTATTAGATAACTCGGAAGAACAAAAACATGTCAAATGAACAGTGCCATGGTTTTATCCTGCAGTAACATCCTCTGTAAAAGAGCATTTCACTTTATAGTCCTCTGCCGTCACTACTGACACAAAACATTGTCGGCTGATGAAGCCCTTACAAGCTGATCGTATTCCTGGCATTTGTTAGAATTCAATTGAACTGGGGATCATTTAACAAGCAGTGACAGTAAAACGTTATTAACTTGTGATTACAGGCAATCCCTGGGTCGAGCAGGGTTTTTTATTAAATTCAGTTGTATTTTATCCAGACGGATACGCAAACATTCAACAGTGTCTGACTAGTCAAAGCAGCCTTTGCGCAACTGAGATATGACTATCTTAATTTGTTATGCGAAGTATTTCAAAACATGACCCGTCAGCCATAGCAGATTTGTAATCAAGCCATGATACCCATGTAATGAAATTATAATTTTCCATCTCCCACACTGCATAACACACGAGAGGAAGTTGCAAACGATTGGGTGAGCCTATATGCTTATCACCACTGTTACATAATAAAGAAAAACATATCGAATTAACCCATTGCTTTTATCAGCTGCATTCATAAAAAAGTGACAGTGAACACAGATTACATTTCAATGAGGAGCTGAGAGGCTTCTTGCTCTAGGATTGCCTCAGGGGTAAGTTGCATGTGTAAGGGGCATCGAACCAAGTACCTTCTGGCACTATCGCCACGACTACACTGTCCTGCTGGAGGACTGAAAGAACGTTTCCATAACCACCCACCCCCCCCCCCCCCCCCCCGGGGGCGACGTGAATGGATGGAGAGCTGTCTAGGTGGTTGACACCAAGCAAAAGATGAGTGACAGGACTAAATGGAGTGGGTCCATTGGGTGCACCAACCTCTTGCGAGCCAGGTTGTCATGGCGAAGAGAGGGTGTGGGTGTGGGTGTGGGGGGGATAAGAAGCAAGAGGAATCTTAACAGTTACAACTCCAACTGTAAGCCACCGTTCAGTTTACTTTATTATTATCTTTGGGCAGCTTGTTGGCTCAACTCACTTGTGCGCTAACCAAATAGGCTATGTACTAGTAGCAACGCAGGTTTGATCCTTTCGCTCGTCCCTCATTCCCTCTCTGCCCCAACCCGTTCTCCTAATTATCTTCACTGTCGCGTCCATCAAGGCACAAAGTCCATTAAAGTATCTCCTATGGTCAGGGAAGAAAAGATTATTGGGGGGGGCGGACGGGCCATTTGTGAAGCTATAATGAGTAGAGCCGTTATTTGGACCTTTACAAAAGTACAAAGCACATGCCCTCCTCTCTCCTTCTTCTTCTTTAAAATACCAGGGAGCTCGACAACATGGATGGTCTGGTAGTGGACTAAATGTGACGTGTTCTTATAAGTTACAAAAGCTTAAAAGCACCCTCAGGCCGGTCGGGAGATTGACGGTATTCACGAAAGTAGAATCAAAAGCTCTCCAGATAGGATGTTTTTTTGGCAAGCATACTCTGGCTCTTTTGTTAGGGTACAATGACACAGACATGGGTGGAATCAGCTCAGCAAAAAGAGTCATTTCAAAATATTTCCTCAGTTTTCATGAAAAGATGTTGAACTTCTTTGTTTGGCCTGGCATACAAGTAACGGAACAATACAAATTGGAGGTTGCAGTTTGTCTGATTTCATGTTTCTTTGTTGAAGCAAAGCCACAAAACAAAGTACAGAGCAGCACTCAAATGCAAAAATAAGGTTGCACGGACAGCTACAGCTTGGATACCAGCAGGTCCTACCAAATACATAAATGATGGAGAGACAGAGATGACAGAGAAGATTTTCATACAGTCAGAACGTTTTGCTCCAGCCCACAGTCCTTATAAATTTTAAATTCATTATATACACATTATATTCTTTATGGGATATGATACTTTTCTTGAACCCGTATTCACTATAGACGAAAAGATAGTGAGAACGGATGGGGAGAAAGGGATATACGTGCTAGTTGGTTCTGAGATTAATAAGTCATTCAGGCCAGAGAGAAACAACATAAACAATTGAATCTCGGGCAGAATACGCTCATCATGTGTCTCTAGCTGTGACAGACCATAACCACTGCACCAAATCCTCGATCAGGGAATACACGGTCTGGGGAGGGTCAAGAGGGCTCTTTGTATGTAGCATGAACAGTATGTATTATGTATTGTATGTCATTTATACAGCATTTAGCATGTAGGTAGCATGAACAGTATGTAGCATGTGGTCAGCATGCATGTAAAATATGCAATGAGTAGGTAGCTATATGCGCAGTATATCGGTATACTAGCGTCATGCATGCTATATGCTGTACGTGGTACATACTATACATACGGCACACTGTACGCATGTACAGTATGTATAATGTATTGTATGTATTGTAGGTAGCATGTCTGTAATGTGTGTTACTTGGGGGGAGGGCGTTATAATGGCTGCCTTTGAAGTGAAAGACTAAGGAAAACCTAGATAGGTTTCAGTCACGCTGACCAGACTGTGAATAATGTGAAAGAATTACTGACAGACTACCCTGCTCTTAATTAAACAACAATACATTCTGCTGTTTACTATGCCGAGGGCTGTGATGATCAACCGCGAGAGGGATGAAAGTAGCTGGAGAGAAAGAGATTACAGGGCTGCAGGGAGACGCAAGAGAAAGACTAGAGAGAGAGAGAAAGAAAAGCCTAGAGAGAGAGTATGACTAGAGAGGAAGACTAGAGAGACTAGAGAGAGACTAGAGAGAGAAAGACTAGACAGACAGACTAGAGGTAAGAGAGAAAGGAGACTAGAGAGAGAAAGACTAAGAGAAACTAGAGGAAGAGAGAAGAGACTAAGAGAGAAAGAGAGACTAGGAGAGAGAGAAAGACTAGACAGACAGACTAGAGGTAGAGAGAAAGAGACTAGAGAGAGAGAGAGTATGACTAGAGAGAGAGAGAGAGAGAGAGACTAGCTAGAGAGACAGAGAGAAAGAGAGACAAGTGTTATTTGAGTGGTTTCTCTGCGTCTTGTGGCCAGCCATGCTTATCGCTAAGCCATTAATCACACCACCAGAGATATGGCCGAGAAGCATGTGGAATAACAACAAGATCTCAGGTTTATGCCTGAAAAAAAAAAACGGCTTGCATAACAACAAGGTACCTTCCAATGCTATGTGTAAACCGAATAAAAAGTGAGTTGGTTTTATTCAGTTCATCACTCAAGGGTGTCTGTAGCAAATGCAAGTGAAATGATGACTAGTCCTAATGATGACTTCAAGTGGCCTTAAGCCGTACTCAGAGCGGTAGTATTATTCTGATATGACCAATGAATATGCAACCTCTTACCCTTACACAAAGGCCCTAGACTCTATCTCTATATATCTTAAGAAAAAGATTGAGGGACTGCAAAGAAAAAGAAAACGGGAGAGAGAGAAAGAGAGAGAAGCTGCTCTCACTGCAAGGCCTTCGGTCCTCTCTGTCTCTCTGTCTCTCTGTCTCTCTGTCTCTCTGTCTCTCTGTCTCTCTCTCTCTCTCTCTCTCTCTCTCTCTCTCTCTCTCTCTCTCTCTCTCTCTCTCTCTCTCTCTCTCTCTCTCTCTCTCTCTCTCTCTCTCTCTCTCAAATAGATGGTCTATTGAAGCTTGGATTAAGGCGTTGCTTCGGCGCACAGTGGAAAGTATAACTAGCATCAGGTAGGAGACGGAGAGGATTCTTGGAGCTCTGTAGTCAATGGAACATCCAAATGCATGTCATTAAATACATGTATATACTGTATATATCTATATTATAATACAAGTTGTATCAAACATGTGTACAAGTATGTTGTACAAATCCCCTCAGGGATCAAGAACAAGGCCATGTCAATTACAACCACAGTGGAAAGAAAGAACACCAGAAATACATAAACACCATGAATACAGGCCATCACCTTACTGCAGCAAGACAAATTGTATTTTCACACCCAGGGTATTATTATAAAAGATATATCAAATATTGGTTATTCAATTATAGCCAAGAGCTGGGGGAGGAGGAGGAGGAGAAGGAGGAGGAGGAGGAGTGAGGACGAGGGATCGATGCTGCACGATTCTCAGTGGGTTTTGGTTCTCTCTCCATGGTAACATCCAGCACGACTCCCATCCATGACCCGCTGTTCCCTCACTCTGGTCTGCCTCCTCCAGCCCCGCTTCAGCCATCCAAAGGGTATGACCTGCCCCCCCATCTCATTTCCAACCCTTCCATTCTCCTTTTCAGTATACAGAGAAGAGAAGAACCCCAGATGCATTCTAATTGCCACTTAGTGTCATCAGCCTATCTCTCGATAGTTACTACAAATCAGGACCAACTCTGCATCAACTGATCCTTTATTTGAGGGCATGGGAACACTGCTACCTGTGTTGTTATCTTAAGTGATGACTGAGAGGCTATTTAAGGGCATGATGTGGCTTCCATTGTAGGGGTCAGGGGAGCACTGCGAGCCAGCAGGGTGAGAGGTGAAGTCTGCCTTGCTTGTTAATCTCGACGGCGTCAGCGATCCCTTTCTGGACGGATTAACCTCACCACTTTCAGTGACTTGATACCGCTGATCTCCTGCACAGCCCACACACGTGTTCACGAGGACGTCCAACATCATACAATGACGTCACACCGTCCCACCACCAAGCTTAAGAGTTAGCAGCATGCCTCGGCCTGGGTGGAACCCTGGGCCTGCAGTAAGTTTTGGGATCCATTTGAGACCTTGTTTGCTTCCCGTCTGTTCACGCTCATGAGCTGTCAGAGACGGGATGAAAAGGGTCTGTGGGGATGGGGCACTTTTGTTGAGTTGGCTATGTTTGGAGAGGGGGGGACACACAGCTGAATGGACCAAGGTCACTGGCCTGGGACTGACTCAGCTCTGTGGTCGCTTCTCGTAGCTTACCACCACCACCCAATATATCATCAAAATCAGGCGTAATTTTTGTCCCAGTTAAACCGTATTTCAATCTAACCCTGCGTGAACGCTTGCACACTCTGCAAACCCTGCATTAAGTGACTAGGTAGGAATAAACCGTGCAGTCACAAAACATGTGCTTGTATGACCCCCAACCCTTTTTGATGTACTGTGAATATCAACCTGGTACCACTATCTTTTCACCTCTGTAATTATCTGCCTCTATTTATTTACCTTGATACAATTGTTAAAATGGTTTTCTTTGGTCCCAAATGTTTACTGCAAAGATAGAAACATGGATGACTAATACCAAGTACAAAAGTACTAAAGTGAGTTTGAGTCAGAGGCTATCTGGGGTCGCTGAATGGTTGTTCTACCACTCAACGCGAGTCCCAGCTCTGGGACTGAACGATAGGGGTTTTATTATTCATAAACTGCGATTGAGGGACACAATGTTACCGGGCACTGACTGTGTGTTGACATTAAACCGTCGTCTCCAGTTTACCCCATCTGTCTCTGTTTTTCCCATAGACTGAATGAATACATGAGAGCCACCCCTGCTGAATTTGGGTTTGTGTACCTTTTATGACTGCCTACAGACATGTGGGGGTACAAGTCCATATCCATACAGATAATCTGACACCAATCGTCTGAGCCCCTTTAATTCATCGACATTTCTTTCTTGCAATGCTTTTCCGTGATGGATATTAGAGCTTTTAAAAAAATACGTCAAAAGCCGAATGTGTAGATCATTCTGTATTGTCAAAGTCCAAGTAAGCTACCTTTGCAGCTTATTTTGGTCATTAACGAATAGTAACAGTGATAAGTGAAAGATGGACAGTAAACATAATAGTTGCAATTAATTGGGATGATCTGATAAAATGTGCCATTGTCCCAATGCATGAAATACATTTATGGACTGGAAGGCTACGGTTATTCCTCTTCCCTTGAACTGTAATGCGCCATCCTTTGAACAACAGTAGTACCCTGGAGTCTTCATTACATCCTAGCTTAATTAGCTCCTATCGCAGAACACCAGCTAGCTAGCGGCTAGTGCAACACACCATCTCTCCTCCACAGCCTATGTGAATGGTTGTACAAAGCTAACTAAGAACCGCGTAGGATGTCTGACTCAAAAGTGGGCCGTTTCATAGCTTATGTTTGTGCTGGGGCTACAGAGCTCAGCTTTTCAAAGGAGACACTGGTGCCAAGTTCCTACGCTGCTACCAAGAGGAGGCCCGAAGTAGACTGGTATTGGAAATCAATAAAAAATCCCCAATAGATAGATACATTTTAACTACATTTGTACATAAATACTTGAGAAATATATGAATTTCAGAAAATACAACTGACCCGTTCAGTGGAAAAGAACTGACTTGCCAGTGGGAAAACAACAAATAGACGGTAGGCTGGCTCTTAAATGTACATTTGAAGCCAAAACGTGTAGTCTGAAACTGTCGCATCAATTGATTGTGCCCATCTGTGTACGAATAACCCACCTTAGGCTGCCAAATCAGAGGGCTGAGCTTGTGTGTGTGTGTGTGTGTGTGTGTGTGTGTGTGTGTGTGTGTGTGTGTGTGTGTGTGTGTGTGTGTGTGTGTGTGTGTGTGTGTGTGTGTGTGTGTGTGTGTGTGTGTGTGTGTGTGTGTGTGGCGTGTGTGTGTGTGTGTGTGCTAGCACAGCACAGGTGTCCTGTGTTGATGCCAACCCACAACCTACTCCTAGTTCCATCTGTTCAATTCAAACCCAGAGGAGATCTGCCCAGGAAACAGTCAGACATTAGCAGCCAAGTGATGTCCACCAGGTGCTCAGCTCAATCACTTAAGCCTTTGGGAACAGTAAATTAAATAACAACCTGCGGATTGAACTACTACCAGCCACTCAAACTACTACAAACATAAACTAGTTAATATTAGTTTCATATCAAACTAGCCAGTCAGTCATACTAGGTATGAGACTATAACTACCAAAATAAACTATAACCTGCATATCAAACCTCAACCAGCCAGTCAAAATACAAGACACAAATGAAACTACAACAAGCAAATTAAAGTAGCCGACAACCACTATACAAAACTTAAACTACTCAAACAAAATCAAGCAGAAGAACTATAACCAGCCTATCAAGCTATTAGTACTACCAGTAAGTCAACTACAACTACATCTTGGGTGTGAGTGAATGTAATGTAAAAATTTAAATAGATAGTCAATGAATGCTTTTTAAAAAGAACACAGTTAAAAAAACACAGTGAGGCGGCTTGCCCTCTCCAACCACTTGAGTTGGTACAACAGAGGGTTGATAAAATAAAGGTTTGGAGATAACCCTGGCAGCCGGCCAGCGCGGTTAGCAACAGAACCACTGGTCAGCTCTCCAAGACTCAAGGCTGGAGCCTCTGCTCTGACTGGCACAGCTCAGACAGAGCTCAGGTTCCCCTACCAAGGCCAGCCACAGAAGTAACTGGGGTGGGTATGTTAAAGACCTACATAAAGCTTCCATTACATGAAGAACAACTGTGTGCAAGGGCGGGTATGGATTTCCTTTAATAATACATTTCAAAAGCCTAATTATATGAGTACTGTAGTTGGCATACGTTAAAGAATTGACTTGAGAAAGGTTGAAGTAAATTGCTTCAGTCGCATCTGCAGAAAATCTGACAGCTTAATGGTTCCAAACATTGACGATGACGGTGTTAATATTACATTTATTACATTACAGCTGAAGATGCTTGTAACATTATACCTTCATAAAGGATTTGTTTTCAAACAACAAGTCTATCAAATGGAAAAGTGAATCAGTCAAGGGTTGATTCTAGACCAACTGAAACCGTTGATGTCCGGCTGGCTGGCTGGCTGACTGACTGACTGACTGACTGGCTCTCACTCAGCTCTCCTAGCCTCGTCCATAAGGCAGCAGTGTGCTCTAGTTACGGGGGGTGTGGGTAAAAATAGGCCTTGCTCAGTCACCACTCAAGACTGGCAATGTGGAGAACAGGTTGGGAAAGGGCCACAGAAGAGGGCCTGAATGGCACCCCTTGTCCCTGGTTCCCCAGGCCCCCTTATGTGGAGAGCTACTCTACCACAGATAGCTAACCAAACATAGATGGCTAACACTAGCGCAGAGCAAACCTAACATGGGTCGCTAATACAGAGCGCTAACACAGAGAGCTAACCTAGCACAGAGCAAACCTAACATGGAGTACAGAGAGCTAACACAGAGAGCTAACCTAGGGCAGAGCTAACCTAACATGGGTCGCTAGTACAGAGAGCTAACACAGAGAGCTAACCTAGCACAGAGCAAACCTAACATGGGTCGCTAGTACAGAGAGCTAACACAGAGAGCTAACCTAGCACAGGGCTAACCAAGTGCAGAGCACTAACACAGAGGGCTAAGGTTACAGAGACCGCTTACCAAACACAGATAGCTATTATAGCAGGGAGAGCTAGGGTACCTGAAGTGGTCAAGTGGTTCAGTATATTGAAAAGAAGGCAAAGAAGAATGCTTTCGAGGAGTTGATACATCCTCTCTATAAGAAATCAATGAGGCTCATGGTTCAGTCAGAACTGGGGGAGGCAGTCACATCAATGCCCTCATTCATCCTGACTGCGCTCCACGCCACAAGGCTTCTGCCCTTCACCACGGCCTGAAAAAAACACACACTGGCAGCAGGACCAGCCACCCTCCCAGGAAAGACCCAGGGCTACAGGTCTCTGAACACTCTGGGTACATGCCAAACCAGGCGAGCGCCCGCTAATAGATACCCCACCGAACCCACTGGGTTTCCATCCTGGAGGCTACCAATTAAAGTACAGGGGTTAGCAGCTGATGTTGATGATGAAGTGAACTGAAGAGGCTGTGAATGGTGTATTACCCACAAGCAACAGCACTTGCTGTTAAGAGCAATTGGAAATGGGAACAGCTATTTTCCATTTGAAATGGCATGCATTAATTGGACAGTTTTACAAATGACAAGCATACACGTTTATCAAAAAGCACATTATATAAATCCATATGAGGTAGCAAGCCAAGGTTAGGCACCTTGCTCAAAAATGGATCCTAGAGACTGCAGAGTCTGTAGGTCTGGGGTTTGAACCCAGAACATTTCAGATGGGAGTCAAACCCCCATTAACACTACTAGACTATCAGGCCCTATGATGTTTGACCAAAACATGGTACATTTCAGATGTTCATATGAGATAGTACCTGAAACAGGTTTCAGGTACTGCGCCATAGGAGAACTATAAGTGGAACCAAGAGGCTGTATGCTTTAGGGGTTTGTTCTACGTAGCAACCTGCGTTCCTCACCCAGGAGAAATAGCTCACTGGCCGGCTACACACCAAAGTAAGTCCTGTCAGCTGTAGCTCTTCATTTGGTGACAGTCAAGGCAGACTTATGAGGAAAAAAAAGCTGCATGCCTCCTACCTATATTTAAAAACGTATTGGAAGCTGGAGGTGCTGGGAGGTGGTGGTGTGTGGCCAGCTGCCTCCATACTTCAGATCCCCACATCGGCAGTTCTCTTATAGGCAGCTGTGTTACATTCCCTCAAACCCCCTTGCTGACGGCTGACGTTCTCTCACCCTCCTATCCAGACACAACAATACGCCGCCCCGCTACCAGAACGCTTCACCTTCGCTTGGAATAGACCCACTCCGGTGGGATGCCGATTTCTCTGGGCCCAGGAAGAAGCATCGAAACTCAGGAGACATCCTATTTCAACTGTTGAAAACTTTCAGCAAGACACCAACAAGTACTTCAAACTATTTTGGTGCAAAAATACAGGAGCTCTGCCACCAGTCGTGTTAACAAAGCAACAACATGGAATGGAGGAGTTATTATTGTCATTATAGCAACAAGGAGGTAGAAGATGTCTGGTAAGCTCTGCACACATGTCAAATCCCTGGCCAAAGAATTTCCTTGCAATGTGCTTTTACTATGCAACGAGAATAAAGTTGAATAAAATCTTTATCTAAGGGTGGAAAATGGGGAAGGGAACATGTTTCTTGTGATCCCTACCTGACTGGAACTGCAAAGAGCGCTTATTCAGGCCTACATTCAAAATAATCCTACAGGGCCCCCATGGCATCGTTCCACCTTGTCTTTGATCAGCAGGACCTGGACCATTGTGTGGGGCTAGGGTCGTCTCTATAACAGCTGTCTTTCTTCTGAAGACTCGACAAAACACAAATCGCTTCAGGCACCTGCCCAACCCACTGTTCTCACCGTCAAAATGTACTTCCAAAAAAATGTACTACTTCCGTTTATTCGTTATAAAAGCTTGTCTGCTTTCCGACTAAACCTTTTGAATAAATACAAGATTTCATGTTGAGATGTTAGCGTTCTATTGTTTAGCTTCTGTTTTTGTCGGCCGAGGAACCGTTACTCGGCCTTTGTTGTTGAATAATTGAAGATAGCGTTCATCATTGTAAGGATTTTTTTTTCCAAATCATTGTGAACTTTAGAAATGTAGTATTATAGTTTCCAGAACCAATGTGTTCCAGCAGTATAAGACCAGGAAGAGATCTCATTCCAGAATGAGATTGCTCTCCCTGACTGAGTGGTAGTTGTAAAATCAATGGGAACAGCTAACATATTGTACATTCACATTGGGCTAATGTCCAACTGTCCAACACACACACACACAAGGATGGAACCAGACCGCGAGGGATGCAGCGGCGGGTAAACAGTGCAACCTAAGCGCATACTGGGAGCACTCCTGATGCCCGACGGGAGAAATAACACTTTGCATAAACTCAATGGTGCTCAGGAGCACTCATTTAAAAGACAGACTGGCGCTCGAGAATCCTAGAGAGGCTCAGCTGGACAATATATTTCTGATTCAACTAGACTCCACCAGAGGCATTGATCAAGCCTTCACCAATCATTTGAACAGTTTTCAGGTTTCAAGATTACAGAGTTAACTATGCATAGCTCGCTGTTGAAGTGGTACCTGATAGGGAACAACATAATCAACTAAAATAAGTGTGAAGCAAGTTTATCTAGATAGGTGTTTACTAAATGGATGAAGATGAGATTTGAGGACATTTCTTTTATTGAAGATATTGAAAAGTGTGGTCCAAGGAAATTGAACAACCGCCAAAAAAAACACTTGGATTTACAAAATGTCACCTCAGTGAATAAGACCACTCGCCGGTCAAGAAGGAGTCCGTCTTCAGAGATGGGAAGACTGTGGTGTTTGAGAGACTACTATTTAAAGCCATTTTGAGGGATGAGCTGGATTTGGCAGAGGGTCTCACCTACCAAGAGCAGGTTAGCAGGGGCTTTAACAATTATTCACTCAGCCTAGTGCACGCACACGCACGCACACACACACACACACACACACACACACACACACACACACACACACACACACACACACACACACACACACACACACACACACACACACACACACACACACACACACACACACACACACACACACACACACACACACACACGTTAAGGGCGCGGTATACCAGCGTGTGGGGCCATTGCACAACACGGCACCAAAAGCCACACTGTTTAATATGTAACACACTGGCTTTCACACTGTTGCCATAATGTTT
>OLKM01000945.1:109550-174550 GCA_900291075.1 Melanogrammus aeglefinus | reverse complement strand
AACGCCTCACCAGCGCCCAGGGGACGCCGTCTCGACTTGATGTTCCGTGAACGATGCGAGCTGTCGTGCGATTTTGCGCAGGTGGATTGGTTTGTGAACAGCACGCGGCGATGATTGATAACCGCCATGTTGTTGGCTAGTCAAGATTATATTGAGCAATATTACAGGCCGGCAGTTCTGCAGAGAAGCTTAGGTGATGAACACTTATTCCTTCGATTAAAATTAATGAATAAAAACAGGGGCAAGAATCTGAATGCACGACCATCCCATTCTATGTGAAGGGTCTGGTCTCTTCACTGGACACCTTCCTTCCTCCCCCATCTGGAGCAAGTGGTTCACACAAACAAATCAAATCAACGCTGTGATATTGTATAGTAAACTCTATGAATCGTGTGATCGGAGGAGGTTGAGTTCAGAACGACGGATAATAACCCCGGTATTCAATACCCCACTGAAGGCAGGAGCTGAATGAAAGGGAGTTGATTGAAGAAAGTCTTGTGTTCAGAATTCAAATGGCTTCAATCTATTGTGGCCGGCGTGTCATTTTAACCTTCTGAGTGAATACCGCTCTAGTATTACGCTCTGGTGTAAATGTGGGCGCTCGCTCTCTCTCTCTCTCTCTCTCTCTCTCTCTCTCTCTCTCTCTCTCTCTCTCTCTCTCTCTCTCTCTCTCTCTCTCTCTCTCTCTCTCTCTCTCTCTCTCTCTCTCTCTCTCTCTCTCTCTCTCTCTCTCTCTCTCTCTCTCTCTCCCCTCTCTCCTCTCTCCTCTCTCTCATCTCTCTCTCTCTCTCTCTCTCTCTCTCTCTCTCCTGAATAAGAAGATAAGAATATTGTCTTATATATATATATATATATATATATATATATATATATATATATATATATATATATATATATATATATATATATATATATATATATATTATATATATATATATATTGCTATTAGTTTTGTCATTGAAAAACAATCCACACGGATCACCACACAGACCACAAACTGTTTAGAATATAACAATTAGATTTCCCATAATGCAACACTGGGAGCCTCACAGCCACGAGATCTCTCATCAGAGGGCGATGAACAGCCTCTAATGGAAACAAAAAACATTAAGGAATACAAGCTTGTTTGCAAAACCACAAACAAGACTTAAGACATTAAGACAACAGTTGCTAAAAGTAACCCCACTGCCGTGGATGCCCTCATAAATACATGTTTCATTATGCTTGAAAACGTCCATTTAATTCTCTTACTCTCCCTCCAACCACTGGTTAAAAGAACAAACAGGAAAGGACTTAGAAGCTTACAGATGGAATAACAATGGATCGGAGGAGAATCTGAATCCAGACCAATTCAGTGCACACAGTGAAAGGGGGCAAAGGAAACAGATGTTGAAGCTCAAGATTAGATTCCTGTCCAGACCCACTCTTTCACTTCGGCTCTACATTACGGCAGGCGGAGGACAATGTGATTGTGATGTGGACTCAACTGCTGAGCTCTTATGGAAAGTGGACACTTTTATTGTGATAGTCTCGATTGCTGATTTAGCCTGTAGGATGATTAATCAATACCTTCCATGTGCCCATCGCCATTTCTTTTGCCAAAGAACTGAGACTTTGATTGTACTGGAAAACCCATCAAAAAGAAGAGTTCATGCAGGTTATAACCTTTAACTATAGGCTGTAAAAAGCACTACCCAACCCCAGCACAAAACCAAGATGGATTCAATATGTTCTATGGTGTGCTATGGTGACTTATTATCATTACTATTATTACTGCGGGTGTAACCGTGGCTGAAGGATCACATTTATCAGCCAGCGGGTGGTGATACCCATGGCAGTGCCGGGACGATATAAATACTATGTAATATCTTTCTCTAATTCTATATCCCCCCCCCCCGAGTTACGCAAACTGTCGTCTGTCCAAGAGCACGGCATGCTAACACTGCGGTGCCTCTAACTTTTATCTTTTTATACAGCATATGGGCTCAACCGGTGGGCTGGCCCACTGTCACTATCGTGGTGATCCGTGTGGTGTGTGTGTGTGTGCGTGTGTGTGTGCACACCACACACGCACACACACTACACAGTACACCATCTTCAAGAGGGACAAGTAGGCTGTATATCGACTGAGCCCCGTCTGCAGAAGCAAGGTGCGTGTGTGTGTGTGTGTGTGTGTGTGTGTGTGTGTGTGTGTGTGTGTGTGTGTGTGTGTGTGTGTGTGTGTGTGTGTGTGTGTGTGTGTGTGTGTGTGTGTGTGTGTGTTATCGACTGAGCCCTGTCTGCAGAAGCAAGGTGCGTGTGTGTGTGTGTGTGTGTGTGTGTGTGTGTGTGTGTGTGTGTGTGTGTGTGTGTGTGTGTGTGTGTGTGTGTGTGTGTGTGTGTGTGTGTGTGTGTGTGTGTGTGTGTGTGTGCGTGCGTGTATAAATCAATCGGCGGTCGATTCTTTACTGAGCATATTAATAGTGGCTATTAATGGGAGTAATGTGTTATTAAGCTATATACATTTGACCTTATGTTGATTTGCTTATCTGCCAAAAAAAGGTTGTATTCCAACTCCTATTGCAGTCGATCCATGTTATTTTGGTCAGTAGCAGTTTAGCATCAACTGGGAATCTCTTTGCCTTAGCCCCCTAGCTGTTACTAGCTTAGGACAGTAATGTAAGCTACACATCCTTGATGATTTTATGCAATACACATTCTTATGTGGATCACAATGGGTTTCTATGGCCTAGTTATGGCTCAATACTCTCTGCCTTTAGGAGGGTTTAACTATGAAATCAAAGTGTAACACAGTAAAGTTTTAATCCTGGCCTCATATCCATCTGCTCGAGGATGAACTCTGAAAACAGATGGACGTTCACACATGCGTTTACTGAAATTACCCATACACAAATAGTTGCGGGCACAAACACAGATAAAAAGAGCAATCCTGTTTCTTTGTTTTTATGTATGTGACCAAGAGTGTATGACAGAGAGAGATTGAAATAAAGCCTGTCATAAGGACCATGTGTGGCTGCTTGTAGTTATTGCAGCTCATCCAAAATATTGTTTTACCCACAATGGTGTCAATCACAAATGTCTGTGCTTTACAATTATTTTTCCAAATTGTGTAAGATGTGGGGAAAATAGGCTATAGCTACTTATCGTGGTGAAATATAAAGCATAACAAATACCAAGTTCAGCCCACAAGTGGATGTCTGTCAAACCGAAAGTGGTCCTGGAAACTTAATCAGATACACACAGCCTCTCTTACAAGTAGTCTCCATGTTGGTAGGCTAACGGTATTAGCCTCTATGCAAGTGTCATCGAATTTGAGCCAATTATCAGAAAGCAGTTCATTACGGCAACTAACCACGGTGGCCAATCAATGCCGCGATAATGGAAGGGCCTATAGTTGTTTATGCGGTGAGGGTTAGATGATTAAATTGCATTTTTTAAAGGAGAGTCAAACTGGAAGTGTTTGAGCGGGTCTTGTTGGTGGCTTAAAGACCCACTTGTCCATGACCACTGAGCATTTTAAAGGTCGATGAGGACACTTTATTTTAATTTGTATCACTAGCTTTATTTCAAGGGGTTTTGCTGAAGGGGGAGGGAGGGTTAGAGAGTGTAACCTACAAAGAGAAAAGACTAGTGCGCCGTCACATAACGGAACATTCAATTAGGCTACATCGTTTACCACTCGTTTAAGCGGCTCTACACATTATGTCAATTTCCACCCCATTGGACACTGTGCAACATTACAAAGCATGACAGAAATAAGAAAACTGTAGGCCTATCTTTGGCTTTTGGTGAAAACGCCAAAGCATAGTTGTAAAACTTGAGCTATCTTTGCAACATGTTTATAGATGATAGGACGCGACTGGTAATAGTGATAGGGGAGCGCTGTTTGCTGATCAATCAATGATGTTTAATTGCATGAACTACCTGCTGCGTGTTGCGGCCTGTACTTAGTGGTCCTTTACAATCGTCCAGTTGTTTGAATTGTACGTAAGAAATGGCTTGGGTGAAGTTTCCTTTCAGATAGTTAAAAAAGAAAACATCCACGTGTAGCCAACCAAATCCCCTTTTCCTCGATTGTCGCTAACGTTCAAAAACCTCGACAAGACGAATACATAATTTACAGGAATTATCCAGTATAAATCCAGTATAAATCTAGTATTACCCCCCCCAAACCACTCAATCGCATGTTGACCTAATGGTCATATACAATCCGTATGCGACAGCCACTAAAGAAAACATACGAGTCAAAAACATAAATAAAAATAACAAACTTACGTAAAAACGAAGAATAAAGTAGTCGATCCCACAAGAAGTGTGGCAGCTGTGGATACCGGGATATATTTGGTGGGTTTAAATCTCTTTCCAGCGCTGTTGAGCATTCTGTAATTTCCACATTCCTCAATTATTTATTCCAGTTGGAGATGCATTTGAAGATCCAATTTGCAATGTTTGTAGCTGTGAAAGATTAAGCCAATCTCCTTTCGCTACCAGGGAGCCACAAAGATCCAAAGATAGAGAGGCAAAAATACAGCGCTCGGGGATCTTGGAAATCCCACCCTTCCAATCCAGCCCACAAGTGAGGTCACTGAACCGCTTGAAAGGTGGAGCTTCTATGCAAACCTATTCATGCAAGTGTCTCAATGCTAAACCCAGCGTCCTATACGGATGAAAATTGGTATGGCTAAAGACTAAAGAGCAATGCACTCCATGGTTATATTAAAAAAGGTCGATTCAAGTTGGAGAAGGATATGTTTCGTTTATATCAGGCGGGAGAAGATTGTTCATATAGGTTAAATAAATAACCCATTACCGCATTCAACACAACAAACTACGCAGTCATTGTATGTTATTCCTTATAATGATGTTGATGTATTTGTAATCTCATTATCTCTCCGGGCACAATCTGAGTATTTGTCAAGGGACATGTGACCGGAGCGCCCCCGCGTGGCAAATATAGGGATTTATGAAATCGTCAAACATTTGATTCGGCCGGGACACCGTAGTATAATGAATCCGGTCAGCGATCATTGTCAAGTAAGGCTAGTTTCTCTTTCTATGTCAGATAGCATTAATTAATGTAATTCAGTGATACGTTTGTGAATACGTTGACTGTGTATATAGCAGTGTAGACATTTAGGCCGTTATTCTGTAAATTCGTGTTGGCCTTATTGCAAGCCACAAATTTAGCTCAGATTAAACTAGCTAGTTAAACCAGCCAATTAGCTTACTGCCTAGCATTAGCCCCCCGGCTCAGCGGATTCAAGAATGTCGTACAGGAGGACTCTACAACTTATATGCGGGGTCGCTGGAGGCTCTTCTGCCGTGGTGTTAGCGGTGGCCGTGGCCGAGTCCCGCGGGTGTTTTGGAGAGCATGGGAGAGAGAAGTCGAGTGTGTGGAGCCGGTTTGGTGTCCTCCAAGCAGCACAGCCGAACTGGCCAACTGCAAACCACACACCGGTGCCGTCGGGACCCGCTTGGGAATTTAACTGGGATAAGTAAGTACTCCGCGCATTTTCTTTATCTTGTTAAACACTATTGATTATTTGTGAAAAGTTCATTTACTGGTGTTGTGTCTTATGTCAGTGCTGGGGATCACCGCTAGTGTGCGTAAAGCTTCTAATCCCATCACCTGTCATGACTCCTTACAGGAGGGACCCGTCGGCGTTCACCAACGGAAAAAAGAAGGAGAAAACAACAGAAGACCTTACCTCTGAGCCGGACAACGGGAAACCTAAAGCCACACGCAATATCCTCCTCATCAGACACTCCCAGTACAACCTGAGTGGAAACGGCGACAAAGAAAGAATCCTCACGCCATTAGGTTATTTTATTAAGTTTTTGCTTTTGTTGGTTCTTTACTTGTCCCCGTGTTTCAAATTGGCTGATCTACCACCGTTTCGTTCGTAAAAAGTTGAGGCCAATCGGTAATTTCTTCCAAAATATTCCATGCATTTTATATTGATGATTTTGTATCAACGAAGAAAATTGATTCACCTGCAAACATTAATCAGAAAAGCTGATGAATCCTTGTAACAGTACCGTTGTCTTCTGTTCCTTAGGCAGGGAACAGGCCGAGTTCACAGGCCAGCGGTTGGCTGCTCTAGGCCTGAAGTATGACACCCTAGTGCACTCCTCCATGTCCAGGGCCACGGAGACGGCGAACATAATCAGCAAACACCTTCAAGGTCAGTAATTGAGACACAAAAGCAGTATTAATCGATGGAATTCATTTTGGTAACCCTGTTCTGTATTACAACAAACAATATTTCAGGGTCAGTTATTTCCTATTTGAGAAATAACCTACAGCTTTATTCTTATGAGGTTCAGTGGATTCATACGTATACATTTGACTGCACATGCTAAAGTTGAACTTGACTTTCTACTTTTTCAGGAGTGGAGCTGGTCAGCTGTGACTTGCTGAGAGAGGGAGCTCCCATTGAACCCGTCCCCCCGGTCACACACTGGAAGCCAGATGCTGTGGTGAGACCAGACTGCTGCTTGTTGTAGAGATAGATGAGGATATGTTCAAGTGTTTCCCGGCCAATATATGCATTAGACACCATCGATTTTAATCAAGTCTCTTGCCAAATTTGCCTTTGCAAAGCTCCAAGCCAGTACTGGGGTTGACTTTTAGGGTTCGGGGGGTTCAAGAATACTTAAGAGAGTAACGTTGTTGATTCCGATTAGCGAGAGGTCAGTTCTCACCTGGCAGCGCTCAACCTGTGTGCCCTCCCTCCAGCAGTACCACGAGGACGGGGCTCGCATCGAAGCCGCCTTCCGCCGCTACATCCACCGGGCCGACGCCAAACAGAAAGAGGACAGCTACGAGATCATCGTGTGCCACGCCAACGTCATCCGCTACTTTGTGTGCAGGTGCGATCAGGTTCCTCCGTTGTTGATTCCTGCTTCTGTGTGGATCCACCCTGTTCATTTAAACGGCAAACCAGCACATTTTTTTGACATTGCCCATTTCGTATGGGCTCAGGCTAGAATAGGTGAGGTCCTTTTTGCAAGTAAAATCATACACAGGGTACAGGTAAGTGACCGAACCAACTTGGGCCGATCAGCTAGTGGTTTCTATACCTACAGTATATCAGTGCATTTGCATTCAATCATATGGTAAAGATAAATTCCTCAAGTCTTTTCATTGAGCACTACTCGTACCATATCGCATTAACAGTAGTACTACCATAATACATATATATTTACCTATGCTGGTTTGTAGCTTCTAATTGATGTACTTCCCTTAGCCATTATGGTGGTCCTTGCGTCTGCTGTGTCCCTCAGGGCTCTGCAGTTTCCTCCGGAGGGGTGGCTACGGATGGGCCTTAACAACGGCAGCATCACCTGGCTCACCATCCGCCCCAGTGGCCGCGTGGCTCTCCGTACCCTGGGCGACTCGGGCTTCATGCCCGTGGACAAACTCACCCGGACCTGATGTCGTACGCGCAGCACAGGGGTAGGTTCCCGAAGACCTAGGATGGAGTCATGCAGCTGTCTACTCAAGTGTCTTGCAAATAAGGTGTTTCTTTTGTGCTTTTTTTGTAATTTAACTACCATAAATGCTATCCAAGATGCTAGTTTTGTATTGTTTTGTGAGTCACTCCCGTGCCATAATCGACCTACCTTCAGTGCAAGGGAGCCCAAACAACCAGTAGACTTGTTGGATCAACTGATTTGTGCTGCAAATATCTGGTTCAAGTCAGTGGAGAAACTTCTGAATGTAATGTATAAGAGTTCATCCCAAGTGTCTAATCTTTAATTTTATTAAACCAAAATTATGTATGAAAAAACACATTTCTACAGCTTTTGTTATCGTGAATGACGCAGAGATGCTTTTTGTACCGTGCCCTCGATGTGAGGGTCTTTCAAAAGTCTATGGAATTGTGCAATAAAGTTATTGTTCTGTAGTTGACTTTTATGCTTTACACTGGCAGAATATTTGGAAGCAGGCAAGAGAACGTAGTGGCAAGTTACGTACGGGGTGAAATTTTATTAGTCGAAAGCAAACAATTTAGACATACAGAAAACGCGCCATCACCATGAAAGTATTTTTCCTTTTTTATAAAGCATAGAATGCCAAAAGCACAATTAGCAAGTTTAAGTATTTAGGTGCATTTTTATTTTTTTTTTGCAACGTTCCACATTCAAAACATTGAGACCAGGATAAAATCTTTGTCACCTGAGAGCACAATTACAGCAATACAATCCTTTGAATGAAGTAGTCTTGTGCTCTCCTATGAAGGCTTCAGTTACCCGGAAATATACATTCTCTTCCTCATGGACGCGGCCTGACCGGTTCTGATGTGTAGCCGGAAAAAAAAGACTTAAAAAGTGTATACATGATTTTTCTACCCAAACTCGTACAGTGTGCGCTGCTCAGTCTGATTTTATATTTAACAAAAATGTCAATTGAAGGCTGCCTTTACTGGTAGGAGACAAAAAGAACGCTTTATCTAAAACCCAGTAAAATGTTGACCAATGTACACATGTCAAGTTAAATTAATTGGGTACCAATGTCCACAGCAGTGCCCAACACACGGCCGCCCAGCGTCTAACGTCAAGAACGGCTGGACAAAATGATGGTTTATATTTAACCAAATGTCCATTGATCGAAAAAAGTAAGGCAATTTCCTTAACCGAGAACAACACAGGTACTGGCAGTTACTTTACACGTTATAAACACTAACCCTTTGTGCTACTGACTCACGTACAAAAAAAACATTTAAAATATTGACTTCCTCACGTTTCTTTTTACCCATCAGTCACACGTGCACATCACAACCTTACGCGATGATGATTCCTGTACGCTGTATGGGGTTATTAAGTACCATTCACAATTTCTACAAACAATTTGAGACGCTTGTGCATATTTCCGTTGGGGGGGGGGGGGGGGGTTGCTGAGCGCTGGTGCTACTCATCGGGGCAGGGAGTGGCGGAGCTGTACTGGAAAGGGGGAGGCATCTACGCAACCGGGGTTCCAGAAATAGGGGAAAGGGGACGTAGCTAGAGGGGGTTGAAGTGTTTGAGGCGGATGCGGTGCAAAGAGCTGGCGTGGGCCGGGCTGTAGCGGCCAGGGCTGAAGTCTGGCGTGGAGGGGCCGGGCCGGGCCGGGCTGAAGCGGCTGGTGGGGGGCCCCTGGACGCTGGCGGGGGAGCTGGGGGTGTGCGGTGGCATCCTGGGTCGCTGTTTCACCACCGCAGGGCTGGGCCAGCTGGCAGGAGAGCCAAGGTCACTGGTTATTTTAGATCAGGAGGACTGCATGTTGGACTTTGCTTTATTGTGACGATACGCGCCTCTATCACACACTAACCACTGTAAAATACTCTTTAGTTTTTTGAGGATATATTGCAAGTACGTCCACATATATTAATGTGAGGATCGAGTCCAACACAAGAGATGCAGTAGATCCTCGTATGATGTACATGCTAAAGTGAAGCACTGAGACCAGCGCTTTAAATGTACAACTAGAGCATATTGAAGTCCAAATTTAGGAGATTAATAATCTCCTACCCCCGTCAGTACGGGGGAGTTTTTCAGATGGGGTTTTGAGAGTGTCAACAGTAAGAGACTTATAAACCAGGAGGGACAGGCTAGCCAGCCTTTTTCATTTGTGGAATATTTTAGTTATAGGGTTTTATTATTAATTATAATTTATTATTGATTTTAAGATATACGTTTGTTGAGATGTTACACATAGCGACTCTAAGATTTAAAAGTGCACAGTTGTGCGTTTACTTTTTTGTTGAGAGAACTGATGAGAACTTGTTCTGAAAGTTGTGCGGGCAGCGTGGCGCAACTCACCTCTGCATGTCTGATTGGGAGTAGCTCTGCATTGTGCTCTTCCACTTGTGAATGCTGGGGAACTGCTGGGGGCTGACATCTATGGCTTCTATTGCTAACAGGACCTCGCTGTCCAGCTTGGTGGGAACATCCCTGGGAAAAAAACGTAGGGGAACACAACACAGTGATGAATGATGTGAATGACAGTGAATGATGTGGTGTGGAGCGAGAGAACAAGAAGCCCACCCTTCAATGAAAAGGCTCTTCCTGATGCGTGGGGGAGGGGGCGTCCTGCTCAGGAACTCGTTGGAGCTGTTGAAGGACTTGTAGGACCCCGACGAGCCCGAGCTGCTCAGGTCCCGCCCGCCGTGGTCCCACGACTTGGAGCGGGCGCAGAGGGTGCGCCCCGAGTCCGCCCCCCTAGTTCTCTGGCCCAGCGGGCTGTCCAGGTTCTCCTGGGCCTCCAGGTACTCCTCCGAGCTGCTGCTGCCGCCGCTGCCGCACCTCTTCCCCCCGGCCGGCTGCCCCTCGTCCTCCGCTCTCCACGCCTCGGCGTGGCCCAGCGACAGACGGCCCAGCCCCGAGCTCAGCTGGGCCGTGGCGAGGGGGGCCGGGGGCGGGCTGGAGGAGGAGGAGGAGTCCCGCAGCTCCCTGTGCCGGCTGCCTCCGCTGCTCCTCCTCTCCCGGACCCCGCCCCCGCTGGCGGAGCCCCCCAGGGACATGTGCTCGAACTCCAGCGTGAGGTCGGAGACGGGCGACAGCTGCAGCATGGCGGAGGACGACGGCGAGAGGCGGGGGCAGGACGCCGTGTCCCCGTTGGGAGTCCCGTCCCGCCCGTCGCCGGACGCCAGGGGGGACGCGCAGAGCTCGATGCCGCACGCCGCCCCGCCGGGGGACAGCAGCAGGCCCTCGCCACCGCACAGCAGGTCCACCTCGGCCGCCGTCTCGATGAGGTCGGCGCCGCGGCGGTCCCGGGCGCCGGCCGCCGAGCTGATGCTGGTGAGCGCCGCGTTCTGCCGGTTCTTCATCTCCTCCCGGCTGAGGTCGTCGCCCTCGTCCAGGAAGGCGCCCACTGAGATGGAGTTGCAGAACTTCTTGGGCTTCCCTGCAAGAAGGGACACCGTCGATGGGAGACCAGACGGACGATGTGCGACCAGAAGGACGTCGTAAACGCGAGAGCAGGCGGCGTCATGGTGCGGAAAAGGGGAGGGGCGTACCTGGAGATGGCGTCCTGAAGCGGTTCCTGGTCTCGTTCTCCCCGGCCTCGTCGTGCGCCCGCTGCCTGAAGTCCTTCCTGCTGAGGTAGTCCTCAAACTTTCGCAGGCCTTCCTGTGAGGCCAGGTCCACGAAGCAGTCCAGGAAGTCCCAGTACTCTGCCCAGGCGTGGCCGAACTCATGAGCCAGGTTCCTGTGGATGGATGGAGAGAACGAGTCACAGAGATTCTCTCTGCAAATACTTACACCTCACCCGGTCGAAATAACTAAAATAACTCCTCTATTTTAGAAACTACTACCTATTGTTCTGATTCCTATTGGTGCTGTGCACTTTTTTAATCGAAACGTGCTTGTACGTGCAGCAATTCCAAGTGTTTGAAGCTGCGTCGATTTTGAAGTTATGCTTTAATAACTCAATCAGAAAGGCAATTACATTAAACTGGCTGCCAAATTACCTAATGTAAACTCTACCTAGTGTAAACTCTCTCAGAGCTAATCAGTACGCTGACCTCGCACTGCCTTCTCGGACCAAACTAGACAGCTAGATAACAACCTTCAAATCCTCCAATAAATCCAAAAGGCTTTATTTATTTATAACGTTTACTGAAGCCTTCATAGGATTTGTACATTTATGATTCTAACCTCTCAAATGACATGTGTGGGGGCTGATCCTTACCTGCCCACCCTCTCCACGCCACGGTCAGGGTCAGACTTGAGGATGTGGTGAACCTGCTCCGCTCTCTCTCTGGGTGGAGTCTTCCACGCACGCCGGAACTCGTCCGCCTACAGAGGGCACCAGCGAAATGAACACCAATGATCGCAGCAGATGAATTGATTGAGGATGTGGTGGTCGGAAGAAAACAAATTTAAATCCATTTCAGTGAAAGTGAGTAATGTAGGTAGCCAAGTAATTAATCCGGTTTTATTTAAAACCCCTACTTTGGAGGGGCTCAGGGGGCCGGCGAAGGCTTTGACGGACATCAGGGGATCCATGGGACTCCGAGCGTGGCGTGGGGACAGCGCGTTGGAGAAGCTCTCCGAGGGCTCAGGGGACCAGGTAGCACCGATGATAGGCTGGGAGGAGTTGTCTGTTGCCCTCATTAAGGGTATATAGCAGCGGTCTGACACAGAGATGGAATGGACTGTCACGACATCATCCAACTTTGCCAATATTAGTCATTAAGTATATCTCGGGCATTAGATATCAAACCCATTGGCATGGTACATAGGATCGGATTACAAACTGGAGTATGGCGATGAAATCTAAAATTAGAGCTGCTCAAATACATTTATTGTTGCAATTATGAACTCCGATAACAGTGCTGTCGATTCCTGGAGAGAAACCTTTATCTTGTACCTTCCAAGTAGTCCAGGATCTTCTGCTTCACTTCTTGGGTTTTATTTTTTCTATCACATATCACCTGGGGCAGACAAAACAACAACAGAAAGGAGGCGGTTAGCAAACAGTAAGATCGCTGGGGTCGTTGGGGGTGACGTGTTGTTGTGCCTCGTCTGTGTTGATATTAGAGAGCTCTGGTGACTAATGTGAATATAAATAACCATCGGGGTGTGAATTCCGACAACCTGCCATATCATGGCAGCTGGATCCAACACCGCCTTAGGCTGAGCAGAGGAATCTAACCAACCAAGCTATTCAGACGACACCAGCAACACAAAAAGCATGTTCGCTGAACAGCGGGCTCTTTGCACAGCTCCACTACTTCCTGAACTTAATGCTGCTCCTTTATTTCCTGTCTTACATTATTGGATAAACTGATTAATCCAGGTGTGTCTGACCATTGTGACTACTCAGACACACCTGGATTAATCAGTTTGTCCAGTAATGTAAGACAGGAAATAAAGGAGCAGCACTAAGTCCAGGAAGTAGTGGAGACGTGCATAGAGCCCATTGAATTTACCGTTTGGGTTCAAGGTGGATCATCGACACCTAGCGCAAACAGTCGACTCTAGTTCACAACTAGATCAGTAAAACTAAAAAAAAAACCTTTATAAGCAGCTACTCACTTCACATGGTTTTTGGTCGTACTTGTTCTTGCGGTTCTTGTCGACGTCCGGATGGGAGCACAGAACGTTGACCACGTCCGGACACCCAAACTTACAGGCAAAGTGGAGAGGAGTCTCATAGCCCTGGGTGGGAGACACAACATCAGGTGAGGAACCTTGAGGATGGGCCATTGTGATACCGGATAACCGAAACCACCACTCTCTGCCTCGATCATCACAGTTTCCATTGCACAAAACAGAAAGGAACTACACTGTCCCCCCCAGTGAACACACTTCTTTGAATGATCAACCAATCCATGCCATTCCATTCTCTATTTGAAGCCAAAGCGATGCGTGCCACTCACTCCCTTGTCTGGGGTGTTGAGGTAAAGGTCTACTATGTAGCGGATGCGTCTCTGCAGCATGTGCTCCTGGTCGTCAGGGTACATGAGGCGCATGAACTTGGGGTCCTCCAGGGTGTCCAGCAGCAGCTGGGCCATGCCCGCCTGGTTCTCCTTGGCTGCCACGTGCATCACGTTGTACCTGCAGCCCTCCTGCATGGCCACACACACACAAAACACAAAGGAAGGGCCAGGAGAAGGGTGTTTAGACACTTTTGAACAATACCAGCAGCAAGGTCTAAAACAGAGACAGATAAGACGGTTTTTTAACCACGGTTGCCAGGAGTGTCCGCCATTTAGAGATCAGAGACACAGACAAGATGAAGGTATTTACAGTATGCAAACGGTTTCATATCCGACGAGTTAAGACAGACAAAGCATCTAAAACCAAACCGAAAGCACAGAGGACGGAGCCCCAAAGCATAAACCTAGTTCTACAAAGTAACAGTGGCCATGGGTAAAGCAAGGATGTTGACAGATCAACAAATTATTGGTGTGTCTTTGCATAAAAAAGACACACCAAAAGTCTAGGGCACTGCCATTAATATGCGCACACCTCCAAAACCCTTTCATGCGAGTCTTACACCACCTCACCTGTACTATGGTGGGGTTATCCCCCGAACCTATCAGATATCGGGGATTATTCCAGATGAGGTCGTTGAAGGTGCTCTCGTCGCCTTTCTCCACTGACTTCCGCAGCTTGGCCGTGAGGTCCTGAGTGCGGGGGCTCTTGAAGCTGTTGGCTCGCTCCCGGTTGATGGCGTCCACCTCTGTGTTATCTAGACAGCGATAGAATGCACTTAAAAACAGAAGGTACTGTCCGTGTATTGGACACTAATGTTGGATAGATTTCAATATAGGTTTCCATAGTAGGACCTTTGGCTTTGGATAGTGCACTGTAATGTGGAATGCATTGGCTCTCTGCATTAAACATAATCAAGTATGGTTAGGTATGAGCTCTCTCTGTAGGGCATTGCTTAAAAGTAGTTATTTAGAAACAGGATGTATTTTCAGCGTCTAATGAAACTAACCTAAATGTTTCCCCCCCGCGCAGAATACAGAGTCTGTCCAGTTTATTCTTAATTAATTTGAATATGCTTATCTCCAGTGCCCCAGACTTAGATTGCAGTGAGTGCGAGCTCTTGTGTCTACCTTTGGCCATGACTGGGCCACAGGAAGTGGATTTGCTGGGAGAAGGGAAGTAGTCACACATCCCCTTGGCGAACTTCTCTGCGTCCTCACGTGAGGGAAAGGCTTTGAAGCGAGCGCCCTTAATCATCTTCACAACCTGAAGGGCGTCCTTCTTGTCTGTGTACACGTGTGGTCTCTCTGTTTCGGGGGACGGGGGACGGGGAGAAACAACAAGATGATACAATGCTTTACTTTCCCTTAAAGCATCTCTCTCAATGATATTTATAGCATGGCACAAGGTGGATATATACAAATACTGGGCGGAGGAATTATTATTGCCATCCGAAACTTCGGCCAAGATGATACAATGCTTTACTTTCCCTTAAAGCATCTCTCTCAATGATATTTATAGCATGGCACAAGGTGGATATATACAAATACTGGGCGGAGGAATTATTATTGCCATCCGAAACTTCGGCCGATTTGACCGGAATGTGCAATACCGTACCAATATTTGTAGCTTGCATGTAAATAGCCAGCATTAAACAACATATGCACCATTTATATTTTATCTCATGGCGTTGTATACTACATGAAAACAATCATACCATCCCAATATTATTTTAGCCAACATATACCAGTGAGGATGGGACATTGATCCTCAGTCTGGACTCACCGTTTCTGGCCAAAACGTCCTCCCACAGCGGACACACCCCGTAGAAGAAGGTGGGCGACACCTGCGATGCCTTGGAGGGGGTCTCTGTCCTCGGCTGAGCGGGGCCATCCTCCGAGCTGCTGGAGCCAGTCCGCGAAAGCGCCGGGATCTCCTCCTCCTCGGGGGGGTTGAGCCCCGAGCCGTAGCCAAAGTCGGCCTCCACGCTCCCAGCCTCCAGCGGGCCGCGGCCGATGGCGGCGGCCGCCACGGAACACGTTACGGGGTCGCTTCGGTCGGCGCCGGGACCCCCCGAGGCGCCGGCGCCAGAGGGGCCGTCCGTTTCGGTGGCACCGCTCTCAGGCCCGGCGAGGACCTTGGCCAGCTTTCTCTCAAAGATGGCCCGGGTTGTGGCTGTGATGGGGCCGAACTTGAGGTCCGCTCTGGCCAACTCCTGCCGCAGCTCGTCTTCACTCAGTCCCCTCAGCCTGCTCAGAACCGTTTCCATGCTTCAGCTACATGGAAGAAATGTGGAGATCAGAGACCATGATGTGATGGTCAAAACGCCATTGCACCTCGGCACAGTGCTTTCATCACATGGATACCCATAGAACATCAACACACCTAGATCAGAATGGCAATGGAGCAGGGAGCAATCAAGGAAAAATAACGAAAAGTAATGAAAAAGTAAAGCACCACTACTGAACCAAACCACCAAGCTAAAATTGTCAATATTAAGATCATTACCTACCTCAATGTATCACTGCCTTCCAACCTATTTTGTACATTAGCTGTAGGACAGAAACTGACACTGCCTTATTAAAGGCAGGCCACAAGAGTTGTATTCCATCCGCTAGCTAGCTTGCTAACCAAACAAGTAAGTAACGCCAACAATGGCAAGTGAAGGACTGGAAGGCTAACACGAGAACAGACGACGCAACACCAAAACTAAAAACGAGCGATACGTGAAACACGGGAAGCAAAATCTGAGAGTTGCCATGAGGTCACTGTGGTTAAAACAACACGTCTGACATCATTAGTCGATGTGATCGTAAGCTGTCACGCCCAAGTATACCATCCGTGGAGGGCTTTCGTGATGCAGGAATTTGACATCGTAGTGATTACAAGAAAAATACCGCCTTAGGTGCAATGACAGCCAGAACGCATATGCCTACTTACCGAAGATCATTTTATATCTTGCGTAAGCAATACAAAGTCTTCGTTTTTTTAAAAGATAAACAGTTGTGTAGACACAATGCTCAAGATGGTCTGGAAGAGTGTCATTGTTTACAACACGTTGTGCGCATGCGCAGTGTTCGAGACGTAAGACAGCGAAAGTTGTATTATAGCAATTATATTCGATTAATTACAATAAATGTGAGGATTATACATATTAATTGTAAGATTATAAATGTTAATATACGCATGACTATTACAACTTTTATATTATGGCCACTTTTGAGGCAATGCTAACTTTGTATCAGTAAAAAGCTAATTTATGTGGACGGTTGGTTAAATAAAACGTTTTAAAACATTTAATTTTGTAATCTTATGTTTGCCAAAGGTGGTTTCTGCAAAGAGTAATAACAAGCCGGTTATGAAACGAAGGGATTGTCCCTCATTTTAGCTAACGTAAGCTAGCAGTTTGCTTTCCCGACCATAGGTTTACACGCACGTTTGTGTTTGGACAGGCCGTGTCGGCGCATGCATATATTACGAGACCACGAGTTTGAGATCTTCTTCCTTTTCTTAACATGATTATCATATCGGTTCATGCCCACCTCCTCATCAACTCCCTCTGGTTAGGGATACGGAATAGCTGCAGGCTGCTGACCCTTTGGGATGTAGACTCACCGCGACGCTTTCAAACCCTCCTGCCTGAGGACCCCAACTCCCTACTCGCAGATGCCCGATTTAAAAATGAAGTTAACCCAATCTCAGAAACTTGTCAAACTTTGCAAATTAGGTCCCTACGTGTTGTATTCAGGTATTACAATGAAACAAATGGCTGATTGATGAATAGTGCAATTTTATGCGATAAATACATGACATCTCCCAGGATAAACGTTAAACATCGGAATGATAATATTCCAGAACAGAGCAGAATGTTAAATACAGAGCAGAATGGTAAATACAGCAGGGTATATGCAGGGGGCCCAGGTACGGTTTGGAAGATAAAGTTGTACAAGTTCTGAAGACAGTATACTGATATTTTAGCGAAATCGGTTCTTCTAAAAGTATATTACTGTAAAGGGGGTTATAGTAAATAATGACAAACTGAGCAGTGACATTCTGAAACCTTCGATTTTGTAAGCAGCTGTAGGCCTACCATCCAAGTATGCTTCATCGTCCTTTTTAGTTAAGTTAGCGCTAAAATAACGTATCTCATCCCATTTATAACATTGAAAAAATTACAAATGTACAATATTAGAAAATAAAATAATTTTATATATTACCCTCAAATATTTTAACTTTACTCCATAACCGTCAAATAACTGCAAAACTAAACCAACAATTGAATTGGGGGTCAACATTTTCAGCAAATATAAAACATAACTACAGGAATAGTGTTGATTGCACCAAAGTATTAGAAGTAGTAACATTTTTGCTTTCACCCAAAAAACATTTTATATAGAAAATGATTCCCATGTTAAGTCTGCATTGTCAGTTGATGCAACTCAAATGTTAAACAAGCCATTCAATATGGAAACACGCACACAGCATCTTCAAATAATATATATTACAATCTGTTCACTTTCAGTAGAAACACATCAAATCCATTTAAATCCTTTAGTCCTTTTACAACACATTTTTTCTTATCCATAAGGCTTTTTTTTCCCCATACACATCTGCAATCAAATTCAGCCAAGACACATACACAAAAAGGAAAAAGAAAAGACGTATAGACTTAATTAACCCAAGGCAATATACTTGGGCCAAGCTTAAGAAATTAAAGACAGTATTTTAAGGGCCTTTACAAGGGCCGTTAGAAAAACAATAAATGTATGTCTCGGTTAAGATCCCGTGAGAAAAGTCTGGTGTGACAACCGATGTAAATCAAGATGAGAGAAATCATTCCTACCCATGCACAAAAGTACAGTGGAAGAAGTTTATTGCAGATTCAATTGTTGATGGCCATTCTGAAACAGCAGTGACACGAACACTGAACACTTGTCTACGCTGTAACTGTTTGTAACACTATAAGGCTTAAGACCGGAAAAATCTCACACAGCCCTTGGGAAAAACTGAGCATTGGTAAATTCCTTTAATGGCAAATAAATATCACAAGAGTCCAATAAAGACTGACGAATAAAGCTATGGGAAGATGACATATTATTTCACGCAGAGCACCTGAGTACCCGCGAGAGAATGCCAAATGTTGGCAGAAAATGTTTAAGAAAAAACAAAAATAAACAAGGAAAATAAAACTTTATTCCAGGCTAGTGAGGTTTAAAATGTGACTTGCCCTTTTGGATAAACCTCAGCTGACCCTCTGCCCTTACTTAGTCAACTCCCTGCGTTATGACAGCTGGGCCTGCTCCTCCTGCTCCTCCTGCTCCTCCTCCTCGTCCTGGGCGGGGTTGTTGTTGCTCTCCGGTGGCTCCTCGTGGGCCAGGGAAGGCTGTGACACCCCCAGTCGAGTCAGCTCCTCCTCCGTGGCGCTCCAGGAGCTCATGGACTCGTGCACCGTCACCGTGTGCTCCTCCATCTGCCTCTGGAGGCTGTCCATCTCCTGCCTGAGGGAACACAACCGGGGCCGGGGGGGGTTAGTACGCGGCGTCCTCCCCTTGCATTGAGACGTTACACTCAGCAATGCTTTATTGATGGAGTCATTATCTAGTCATTTTAGGAGACGCTTCATCCAAAAGGGATTTACAGTGATTTGGGATACAGGATTGATCTCAGCACATTTTAGCGGAGAGGTGACCGTCCTAACAAATACAAATGAGGATGGGGGGGATTTAGACACAGAGAAAAGGCATGCATTTGCATCATGTTTGTGCCTCTTCATATCATGGTTTAGCTGGCGGTGACGGCATGGCCGATGATACTCAACATATCACCACAGAGGCAACTAAGGCGTTAAGACCTTAAGAAACCCCAGTGATTCCTCTTAAAGGGGCTGTGGCGGGAACCATCCCTTTTACCAAGCGTGACATCCCCTCTCCTACTTCTATGAAAGTGGTTCCAGGGCAGGGGTCGTACTTGAGTTGCCGCAGACAGCTGTGGAGGTTGTTGAGGGGCTCCTTGTTGACCGAGGCGGAGGGCTTGAGCAGCTCGTCCAGCAGGGAGGCGGGGACCGGGCAGTCTGGGATCTTCACTGGCGTCACCGGGTTGGATGGGTTCCCCTCTCCCTTCAGCTCCATGCGCTGCTGCTCCCGCAGACACGGCACAATCACGTTAGAGATACGCCCCGTAATGTTGGGATGCTGTTTTAACATGCTTTTTTTTTACTGTTGAATCCTTTGGCAGACGCTTTTATCGTAAGTTGCTAGCAGTTCATTTAGATATAGGTTCATTGAGAAGCAGGTAGGCATGTCACTTAAGGAGGCCTTGGGGTAGATAGCGGACAGAGGCCATGGAATCCAGAACCTTTCATCTGGGGGCCAAATAGGCTATCTCGCCCCACCTGCTGAGAACACATTTATATCAACTGAAAAGGTTTCATGACTTTGCACCTGAACATGCGAGGGTGACTCCCAAACACTGCTATAAAAGAGGCGTCATCACCAGAAGGAGGGCAGCCAATCCAACCAACAACTCTTTGAGCACCATATAATTATACACCACATAAGTATTTTACACTCCAACCAGGAAGTGTTCAGGCGTCCCACGCTGCCTGGATCAGGCACTCACCTTCCTCAGGCGGCTCTGCTTGAGGTCCTGTTTGAGCTGCTGGTTCTGCAGCAGCACCGTCTTCATGCTGTTGCGCAGCTCTCCCACTTTGGCCTGCAGCATGAACTTGTCCTTCCGCGTGCCGCCGAGCTCCTCCTGCACCGACTCCAGTTCCACCTTGATGTTCTGAGAGGAGGGGGAGAAGGTTAGAGGTGGACTCCACCTACAACTGGGCTGCTGGCTGAGCTGGAGGATGGTGGTGGGTGGGTGGGTGGGTGGTGGTGGTGGGCTTTTGGTAGCGGGCGTTGGAAACCAATGGTGATGTGGTGATTTGGGACTATACTGAACACCGCCATTTCAGAATGTTCTGTCTCTTTGTTGGTCGTGTTTTTGAATGATTTTCTTTTTTACGGTTACAAACAAGCTCCTTGAATCAGCAAACAATGTGTTTGGTTAAAACTCACACTATACAATCAACAATAACAAATACTACCTTCAATACATCCGGCTCCTTCTAAAAACCTTTACTCGGCGGGAAAGTGGTGTGTGGCAATCCAGGTTGCCATGGCTACCCATCCCGGCGGTGCCGTGGTGGATGTGGTGATCAGGTTAGCGGTTCACCAGAGCACGGGGTGGGCGGTTACCTGCAGAGCCGACTGGAGGTTGTCCAGCTCCCGGTGGCTACACTGCTCCGACGCCTCCATCTGCTGCTTCTGGGAGTCCAGCTCCCGCTGCCTCTGCTCCACCTCCCACCGCAGATCCTCCACCTGCCAGAGTTTAAGGAGTTTAACGTTTAAACTATTTCCTCGTCCAGCTGTATACCTGTTGACCAATCAAGAGCAAGTCAAATCTATTCATGAAAAACATGGGCAAAAACGTATGTGGGCATCGTAAAATATACACAAAGTATCTATATACCAGATATATAGATGTTCCTATTTAGCATTTATTTTCTATTATAAATGCTGCTTCAAACTCCAGAATACATATATACATAACATTAATGTATTTCCAAGATTTGTAAAAAATTATTACAAAAGGTTTTGCGACTTCAATATTTTTGTAATGGTTTATTATTTGCTTGAAGAGTAATCATTTTCTAGACCACACGTTGGCACCCCTAGTTTTAACGTGTCAAACATGAAGGGGTGATCAGGGTGCTCAAAAGGAACCCACCTCTTGCGTGGTGATGGGCTGCTTGTCCAGTTCCTCGTCCAGCTGTTTCTGGAGGATCTGCAGCTTGGAGTGGGCCTCGCTCAGCTCCTCCCGGAAGACGGACACCTCGCTGGAATGCTGCTCATCCTGAGCTCTGCAGGGGGAAGCAGAGGAACCGGGAAGACACGGATCAGCCCCTTAAAGCTCATGCACCATAGGACAAGAAAGGGGCACCAATGGGTAGTGAGACGCCGTCTCCATTGTAAGTTATTCAGACATTTTCCAGCCAAAGCTAATTATTAAGCACATATTAATTATTATTATATTCGATTTTTGATATCAAGGCGAGTCAAGTGCACAATAGGAGAAGTATTGTAAGTGTGATTCTCATTCAAGTGTGTTCACAAAGAAGCACATGGAAATACATTTGATATTATGTTTATGTATTTTGGAGTTTGAAGCAGCATTTATAATACAAAATCAAACGCCAGTGATCAGAAGGTTCTACATACTGCAGTTTCTGGGCTTCATTCTGCAGGGCTTGGACCAGTTCCTCTTTGGCCTGCAGGTCCTTCTTGATCTCACAGAGCTCCAGCATTGCTGCCCTGTAGTGCCGTCGGTTGTGGGCGGCCTCCGCCTTCGCTGCTGCCACCTAGAGCACAGGACACCAGTTACAATGCTGTACAACAGAACACGTAATAACCACACACTCCATAATGTCCGATGCGTCATCGTGGCCACATCATGCAGCAGAAAACACCAGGAGCTGTGTCCTGGCAACTGGTCTGAATAACATTACGAGGTAATACATTACAGCCCTGGGGGGGTTCATACCTGTTCTTGGAGGTCCTTGACTCTAGCCTTCTCCTTCTCCAGTGCCTGCTGAAGAGTGTGGACCACCTGCTTCATCTGCTGGTCCTCCTCCTCTTTTCGCTTCAACACGGCTTGAACCTGGGCAAAGAGATTGTGTGAACCAACAACAACCAAAAAACCTCTGGAGTGGAATACTAGTTGTACGGTATCGCATTGGAAAACGTTATTGTCCCTCCATTGTGAAAGAAAAACCTGTATGATGGGTCTCACTTTAAATGACATGACATACAAAAATGAAGGCATGTTGAATGTTCGGTATGACTTCTCAACCTACCATTCAGTTAGTAACCGACATTACAGTGGTTCCAACGTGTGAAAATAGGAGTCAGCTTAACTCAGGAGGTAGAGCAGGTTTAATTGTAACCGAAAGGTTGCTAATTCTATACTTGGGTCCTCCTAGCCAAGTGTTGAGATGTCCCCGGGCAAGACACCTCAACTTAACTGCTCCTGAAGAGCTTGCATGGTTGACTCCTCCACCGGTGTGTGAATGTGTGTATGAAAAGGTTGCAAGTCGCTTTGCACAAGTGCGTCTGCTAAATGCCCTAAACTGTAAATGAAGAGAACACAAATGTCCACCTGCAGGTTGAGCTGGACCAGATCCGCTTCCCTCTTAGCCAGGGCCGTCTCCAGGATGTTGGAATGCTCCCGCAGTGCATTGTGGGATTGTCCTAATCCGGCTAGTTTCCCTTTTTCGTGTTCAAGCTCCAGCACAAGCTTCTTGTTGGCATCCTCCAACTTCCGGATTCTCTTTTTGAAGCAGCGAGCCTCTTGAAGCTGGAGACAGCCGACATTTTACAATGTGTTAATAAAGAATAAAGCATCTTAACATGAATATCATGAAGGAAACAATACATACAGAGACTATAGGCCACCGTTTAAACTTATTTAAATCTCTAGACACAGGGCAATAACACTACAGCATCTAAAGCTCTGACACAAAAACCATATGGGAGTGGGATTAAGTACACAACACAGGGCCATGTGCAGTGCGACCAAGGGTGTGTGGGTCTAATCTGAACCAACGATCATTTAAAACTTTTGATTGCACACCTCATCCTCCAGCTCCATGACCTTCTCCTGGTACTCCTCCAGCTCCGTGGAGGTGAGGGAGATGATCTCCTGGAGCTCCTTCTCCAGCAAGCTCTTATTGTGGCTGACGGACTGCAGCTCCGCCTGCAGAGCTGCCATCTTCTCCTGGACCACACACACACACACACACACACACACACACACACACACACACACACACACACACACACACACACACACACACACACACACACACACACACACACACACACACACACACACACACACACACACACACACACACATACACAATCAGCTCCACAGCTCTGCTTTGAGGAGACCGGGACGTCCTTTATCTTCATGACCCAGTGGTGGGCGCCCCCCTGTACCTGTTGGGCCTGGTTGTTGGCCCCGTCCGAGACCTGGGCCTTGAGTTTGACCAGCTCTGCCTCGGCGGCCTCCTTTTCGGTCAGAGCCTCCTGCAGCCTCCGGCTCAGGATGCCCACGGCGTTCTCGTAGGCCTTGTGTTTGGCCTTCACCTCCTTCTGTCGCACTGGTCAGATCCGTCCCCATTCGCTTCATGCGCACCTTCTGCTCGGAGATGGCTCTGTTTAGAGAGCAGGACGCACGGTTTAATAACCATGGGTTTTTTTTAATGACTGATGGTTATAAAACGCTCCCACATGATGGAACCCCATGGGGTCCATTTTGAGGTATTCGAGAGGCACCGGAACATGGCGGATGTGACTCACTTTTTGGCTTCCCTCTGCATTTGCTCCACCTGCTTTCGGAGGCCCTCGCTCTCCTCCGTCACAGCCGCGAGCTGGCTCTGGTCGAACTGGATAGACTGCGGGAGACAATCACCGCCGAACGCTACATCAAAACCTCACTAAAAATATAAATGGCAGATGGCCTGCTGCGCAAGGCTGTTTACATACATAAACATATATATACAGCTCAGGCTGTGTGTGAACTTGTATCTGTGTATTAGTGTGTGGACTGTACATACGGTACCGTGCGTGTACCTGGATCTGCTGGTCCAGCGTGTCCCTCTCCGTCTGCACGGCCTGCAGGTGGGCCTCCAGGCCGTTCATCTGCTCCTGGACCCGCTGCAGGTCCAGGCGGAGGCGCCCCTGCTCGGCCACCGCCACCTGCGTCTCCCCCTGGGCGTCCAGCAGCGCCTGCTTCAGCTCTGACACCTCCGCCGCCAGACGCTTCTTGGTGGAGCGCAGCTCCCCGATCAGCTGCTCCTTGGAGCCCGCGTCGCGCCGGTACGCCTCCACCATCACCTGGACGAGGTCATCCACAGACAAAGCAGTCGTCAAAGAAAGAGAACCCGACATGGAAGAGGTTGTTTTTAGTTAAAAGAGCCATTTGGGAAATATGTGCTTATGTTAATACACAGTGGGCTGGACAATGTGCGTCCTTCCCTTATAATGGAAAGAGATATATATTGTGGATGCATACATACCTTTTGTTGTTGGAACTGCTCTTTCAATTTCTGGGCCTGTTTCTTTAAGGTGCCATTTTCCTTTTGTAGAGTTTCAATCTAGTGAACCAAACATGGAGACAGTTACTTAAAAAAATTCTTAAGTTTCTATTGTTTATAGAGATGGACATTTTTATAATTATTCAAATAAAAAAAACATGATCAACATTATCAAAATAATTTTATTTTCCAATTGGATCCTTTCAAATCTATACTATATTTTAAGCAGAACATAAAATCGGACTCTGAATCGTGACTCTCCTCACCTGGGCGGCCTTGACCTGGACCTCCTGCCTGAGCCGGTCCAGGACGTCCGAGGCCACCAGCACGTCCTCGCCCAGCCGCTCGGCGTCCTCGTCCAGCTGGCTCTTGTCGGCGCGCGCCGCCTGCAGCGCCACCTCCAGGACGATCTTCTCGTTGTGGAGGAACTGCAGGCTGTCGTCCTTGGCGGCCGCGTCGGCCTGCAGCTCGGCCAGCTGCGCCTCCAGCTCCAGGTAGCGCGCCTCCAGTTGGTTGATGGACTGCTCCCGGTGGTGCAGGCTCTCCTGGGTGGTCGTCAGCTGCCGCATGAGCTCCAGGTGCTCCTGCTGCAGGGCGCCCAGCTGCAGGTCCTTCTGGGTCAGGGTCATCTTCACCTGGGGATAGAGGACTCGTGCGTTAGCGGCAGCGGCGGCGGGCGAGGCTAGCCACTGGAGCTATGTCAGTAGAAGACAAGGCAGGATCGGCGTTGTGGCTAAGGGTGTTCCTGGTCCTAACCAGAATCGATGGCTTCGATTACGGATGTCCGTAACCATGTTTGAGAAAGATACCCAACACCTATATGTATCGATATGTACCTGCTATTATCCAATAGTAAACCGACATACTATTGACAAATGACAAAACAATTAATTAAACAATTAAATCGAAACAAAGCAAACCAATCTTTAATCCTTAAAAAACACAAATGAGCCCCAATGTGCAACGCATACATATCTGCTTTCACGATGGGCTGCGTCATTCACACTCTTAAGCCCCCATAGGATGGACCAGCCACCCAACAAACAACAGCAACATAAAAATGCCTGTACAGCGACACCCTGGTATTCAACAGCGGTGTACACGTGCACCCTTGCTAACAAAATGTCGCATTCAAAAATGTGTCTTGTACATCATCTGTGAGCGGCTGTTTTCATTTCGCTATAGCAACAGCAATGTTTGCTTTTCTTTAAAGGAGCGGCTCCACGTCCACGCCTAGAGTGAGATAAGAGGCTGGTTACCTGCTGCAGCTCTCTCTCCAGAGCGCTGGCCATGTTGGCCAGCCGGACCAGTTCCTCCCTCTCCTCCTCAAACTCCTCCAGCTTGTGCTGCAGGTCGTCCTCCACCATGCTCTTGGCGTCCTGGATCTGCTGGTAGGCCGACTCCTGGGTCAGCATGTCCACCTGCACAAAAGCCGATCAACGCAAGGGACCACACGGTTACAACTCTGGTTCTGGTTCATCTGGCGCAGTAGGGGTCACTAGAAAAGCGATGCAGGACGTTCTTTTATCCTCTAAGGGATGTTTCAGCCTCCAAGGGGTGTTCATGATTTCTTGAACTTTGAAGGAAGCCCCTTAAAAAAGGTCCTATGACATGCCACCATTGTGTGATTAGCCGTTTTGAAATTCTGTCTCTTATGACATCCCAAGTGGGAGACAGATTTTCAAAACGGCGCACAATGCTGGCATGTCATGAGACCTTTAAGTGTTTACTTTTCCGAATGCAGGTTTATTTCACATAAGTCTTAAGAGATTGAAAAAAAAAAAAGGAAAAAGGAAAAATGTGTCAAATGCTATCAGAAGTTGTGAAACGTTTCGGAACCAGAACCAACAACGCCTCCTTCATCTCCCGTCCGTTGGAATGGGGAGGACGCACCTCGATGCTCTGCAGCTGGACCGCAATGCGCTCCTTCTCCTTGATGGAGCGGTGCTGGGTTTCAGTCAGCTGGTGGGACAGGGTCACGTTCTCCAGCTTCAAGTGCTCCACCACGCCAATCTGGGTCATCTTCCCCACCTGCAGCAGAACAGAACGACGACAACAAGTCAAACCTGTCCTGGTCTGACCTCTTTGGTATGTATTCAAACACAATGATGTACCATGGCCAGATACCAACTGCCGAATAATATATTGAATAAATAATTATAACCTGGAGAGTAAATAGGAATTCAAATAAAGAGTGGCCTAATGGCAAAAGTGTTGAACTTCCTAACATTCCTTGCTTCACAGAACCACAACTTGTTAATTGTCAAGTGGATCAATGTCACATAAATGTTAATGGAAGTTACGGAAGTTTACTTTGAAGTTGAGAGCATATTACGCTGATGATAAACGATTATCTATAGGAAGATCAAAACCTAAAACATCATCCATGTGAACTGGCAGAAGAGGGGGCCTTGTGCGTGGACTTGGTGGCCATAAAGGACTAAGCCGAGCTAGAAGCCCGCCCACCTGCATGTTGGCCATCTCGCCCTGCAGCCGGACTCTGGCCTCCTGGGCCAGAGCCAGCTGTTGCTGGTACCACTGGCGGAGCTGCTGCAGAGAGTCGATCTCGGCCTGGGAGGTCTTAAGGCGGTTCTGCAGGGTGCCGCGCTCCAGCTGCACCTGCTGCAGCTGGCCCTGGAGACCGCCCACCTGCTGGTGCAGCTCCTGGACTGTACGAGGACGACACGACGCAAGCAAAGGAGTTCAAAAAGAAGGATCGAGTCAGGCAGGGGTTGGATCACAAGAATGGCGTTGATTTCGCTTTGTGCACTATGTGTTTAATATTTATGTGACGGACATGTATTTAACATGACAATAAAGAAATCAACATCTTGAACACCATCAAAGCCAGGGATAAAGAAAGACACCAGCTGACAGATGCCCACAGCCAGATGCATACTTAATCCTTCTTAAAGAGATGTTGCAGAAGTGTTCCCTAGCCCCCTGCTAGCCCAACACACCGGTGGTGTCCCTGGAGGTGACCGTCTTCTGCATCTCCTCCACCTTCCCCATCAGCCTCTGGTACTGCTCCTCGGCCACCTGCAGGTCGGTGCCCAGCGAGGCCAGGCTGGCGTTCCTGCTCTCCAGGCTGCCCTGGAGCTCCACCATGGCCCTCTCCAGCTGGCCACAGCTCTGCCTCAGGGCGCCCACCTCGGAGGTCAGCGTGCTCTGCTTCTCCTGGCTGGCCTGGCCCTGGGCCGACTCGGCCCGTAGCTGGGCGTTCACCGTGGCCAGCTGGGCCTGGAGCTCCGTCTTCTCCTTGAGAGCCTGGAGGGTCGATCGATATGGCACTATTAAAACATATATTATTCTATAGAATAATACACAAACATTAAGGTACTTGGCAAAGGCTTTTATCCAAAGTGAGGTTGCGGATAATCGAATACCTCTCAAATGAATTTAGATGTATGACGTTGATGTCAAACTGATTCTCGGTTGTGGTTTTCCTTCCTGATTGATTGAAACTCAAACTCTACTGTGAAGACCGTAGTGGATACTACAGCGTTAGATGTGGGTCTCCACTAGGCATACAACGTTTATAAATTTGGAAGGTAGGATCATAGTCAAGAGGAAAATTCCTGTTCCTCTTACGGATGTATAAAATCACATGAGCAATGTTTAATAAAAACTTTAATTGCATTTTTTCATTATTATTATTATTAGCTTGTACCTTTAGAAACTGAATACAGTTCCAAAGAACACAGCCCCCCCTCCAACACATGCCCCTCCCGTGACAGGAAGCATGCGCATCACCCGCACAGGAAGCACGTGGCACACCTTCACACGCTAGTGAATAGCTGGTTTTTTTCAGTCAGCAGGTGGCAATGTCCTATAATTGTCCTTGCTGTGCGACCGTTACTCATAGAAAAATAATGTACCATAATTCCTAGTTTTGGACGGTGAGAACAGAAACATTCGGTGTAGATGAGCCCATAGTTACTAAAACATTGTTTTAGTAACAATGTTGTTCTGGATTATAGTGAAATAAGTGAATGGCTTCATCCCTAGTATCCTTTCCCTCTTACCTGACTGGCCTCTGAGGACAAGGACTCCAGCTGGCCCTCCAACCTCATCTTTTCCTTCAGTACCTGCAGCATCTCGTCATGGCCCATCACGGAGCTCTCCAGAGAAACACTGGGGAAGTAAGGAAACACTTGGCATCACTGACCTACACGGGTCCACTCATAAGGTGTTATTATCCTGCTCATGGCGCCACTGGATGACCAGATAGGACTGAGTAAATTAGCACACCCAACAGAGCAAGTTTGAATTATTTTCCATTTAAAAATGTAGGGTGCTTTTATCCAAAGTGACCAACAGTGAATTGAGGTGGGCCTACGCGTCATTCACGAGTAGGTAGCGGTTAAGCGTCTCGCTCTAGAGCTGCCTACAGGTAGGGTGTGGACACTCGGGACCAAAACCCCGTAACCTTTTGGCCAAACACCCTTGTCACTAGAACATCCTGCAACATATTCAAAGTATGTTTACATAATATCCATCACCCTTAAAATTGTAATCCTATTCCCACACTTTAGTATAATACGTATACCAAATCCCGAAGGTAAACAGAAGCTTGGCTGAGGAACTGGCAGGGGCAGTCTTGAGCCAACACTCTTACAGTCAAAGGATTTTATGTTACGTCAAAATGGTTTTGCCAATGACTATGATGTTTCTATATTGTATATATAATGGGCTACACTAAAAAACATGTATATATAAACTGTGTGTACTCTATAGTATAAGTGCCTTTCCTTTGCTGATTTTCTTTTTACATTTAGGTTTAAAGTAAGGTACGCTCAGTCTTGGTCACATATCCAACCCGTATCCCTGGTTGATATAAAGTCAAAACACAGACTCATGCTGAACACACCGAGTTAGGGCTGCTCGATTATGGAAAAAAATAAATAATAATCACCACGATTATTTTGGTAAATGATGAAATCATGATTATTCAAACTAATATTTTTCAGCTTGAAAACATGATGCATATATTCAGCATTTCTCTCCAAAAAAGCACTTTGTAACTGCAAACTTTGAAATTTCCCCTTAAAAAAATACACAAAAATAAAAAATTCTAATAGAAAATGTTCAAATCGAAAGTAATCTACTGTATCAAGCTGTTCCAAGCAAAGAAAGGGTGGGGTCCGGCATGGGGCTACCTGCTGGAGAAGCTGTCCCTGCGGCTGCGCGGCTCCAACGGGCCCTCCCTCTCCTGCTCCAGCTCCAAGAGGTGGTGCTGCTCGTCGCTGGCCGCCTGCAGCACCTCCTTCAGGGAGGGGTACTGCCCCACGGCCTCGGCGGCGATCTCCCGGCCCTGCACCGTGTACGGCGCACGGTGCCGCTCGCCCACCGCCGCCGCCAGCGTGGCGTAGACCCCCCGGGCGGACACGCTGCTGTAGGTCGAGCTGTCGCTGTCGTTGCCGTCCGTCCCGGGCCTGGTTCCCGACTCACTGCCGTCGCACTCGAAGGCGCCGTCCCCCGGCTGCAGGAGGGAGCCCGGCTGGCCCTCCGCGGTGGGGGGCTCGGACACGCTGCCGAGCTCGGACAGGGTCGACACGGAGCTCATGGTGGAGTGGAGGGAGCCGTCGGCGGTCCTCGCAGGCTCTCCCCCTCCGCTGCCGCCGACACCCCCGCCCCCACCGCCCCCGCCGTCCTCAGGGGACTTGTAGTCAGCCAGGGAGTGGATCTTACTGGAGTGGGGGGTCCTGGGCTTGCGTTCCCTGGCTGGCGGGATCCCCAGGCTGCCCAGTTTTGGCCCCCGGGGGACGGTGGTCCTCATGAAGGAGTACTCCGTCGTCATGGCCTGCGTGCTGGCCCGGGGCAGCGACTCAGGGTGAAGCATGACCTCCGTGTCCAGGGTGCTGGAGAGCCTGCCCCTTGTGCTGCTTCGGCGAGACTGGATGGAGGAAGTGAACCAGAATTATGGGATGGATCTCAGCCATGCACAGGGCTCAACACGAACGTCAGAGTAACTCAACTCCAACATCATTAAAAGGCCTTCGGCTGACACGAAAAATCGGGTTTACCACAACCACAGCTTATTGGCTGTTGAAAGGTACCATCAGATCTCCCTAGGTGAGAAGATGGCGTGTGGTTTCGCTCCACTCACCCTGTCTTTGTGCCTCTGCACTCTGTACTGTTTGAGCTGCTCCTCAAGGCGCCGGCGGGCGTCCAGGCGTATCTTCTCCTCATTTTCCAACTCCAGCGATGGTTCCAGGTTGGCTACAGAGGACGAGAGTTTGAATAACAAATCTCCAAGCAAATGCAGCCAGGTAACACGTCACACAATGCAGAGTCTGTGGGATGTGTTTGTGTGTCGTGTTTATAGACTGCGATTGCATGGTCTGTTTGATACGGTCAAATCATCATTTTGAGGGCTGGGATAATAGTTAATATAGGGGTTAGCAGAAAAGCCAAGTAAAGCAAGTCACACTGCACAGCGAGCAAAAGCTCTTTTTCAATTATTGAAAATAAGTAAAGATTGTTTTGATTGGCTCATTATGGCCACTTACCACACATCACATATACTGAACCAATCAGAAACAATTTCACTGCGTAGTTTAGATGCTGTGGTTTGGTTTTACAAATTGCGACTGAGCAAATGCAAAGCAGACCATGACAAACTAACACAGTTATGTTAGTTCAGGATTATACCATGGGATTTTTCATGTAGCACAGACTCAGTGAGAGTTCTGAATACAAGCCAAATTAAAACTAAATAATAATTAAAATTGTATGATAAATTTAATTATTATTTCACCAAGAAAATAAAGAAACATGCCTCCTAATCCATAAAAACACCACAGAGACATGGATTAAAAAGAAATACCGTACACTAGTCCAATCATCACTCCAAACACACCAACACTGTATCAAGGAAGCAGAACGCCGAGGGAAGATGCATTTAAAAAGCTAATGCAAACAACTAAAGTAGGGCGGGGCGGGGGGGGGGGGTGAGGTTGGGGGGGGACTCACTGCACACCGGTGTTTATGCTTACACATTTCCGTTTCCTGCATAGGAATACTTATTCTGAGAGACAGCAGCGCATCCCCCTTGTGAGGCACACCCCCAGCGCTAGCGCCCTCAGACCTCCCTAGCACCATGTGGGGGAAAGCGGCCACACCTGCGGAGGCCTCTGGGCTCAGGGGCTGCACGGGGGAGCTGGTGGTCTGGGGAGGGCCCCGCGGGGCCAGGGGGCCGTTCGCGTGGACGCTCTTCCCCGCAGAGCCCGGTCCCCCTGACTCTCCGTTGCCGTTTGTTACCACCACGCCGGGACTGAGGGCACCTGGAAGGAGAGGAAAAGTAGCGATTTTGGAAGTTAAGCCATCCGCCCTCTCTGCCGTGATGCGGTCGATATTTGTTCTGACGAATGCAACACCAACGTAATTATATATGGGGCAAGATTAAGACGGGTGCCATGTTTCCTTAGTAAACTTGTTGGGATGCGAGAGTATGCATTCAATGGGTTGAAGAAAATCCCAATATTTGTTGAAATATTAGCATATTTCAAGGAAACATGCCAATATCTTAAGCTAACATTCAACAAAATATGCACATCAGTAACTGTAAGCAATACATTATTAGATATATATTTATATTAGATATGTTTTTTTGTAATGAAACCATTAGAAGGTCCCACATCAAAACCACATCCCTTTTAATTAGCTCTTACGAATATGCTGTTGTCAACACTAACCATTATGAAGTTCAGCTTCTGGGACTTTAGATGTGTCCAGCCCTTGCTGCTTGTCCTTGTCCTGAGTATCATTTTCCATGTGATCAGTTTCATCCTTTTTGGATTTAAGGACTTCACTGTAACTTCGGCCTTCAATTTCCATAGTTTCTGTTGTATTGTCCACTTTGTGTTTTATTTATGAATGTATATGCGTCGGGTCCCCTGGGAACCGTCCTATTCCATATTCTGAAGAAGTAGGCCAGCCGTTGGCAGCATCCCCATAAACTGTAGGCAAACAAGATATATTTTTAAAAAAGCAATCACGTTGTAGTGTACATCGAATCACTTAGTCTATAAAATACAACACTGGTTGTAAAAACCGCATTCTCCCCGTAAACACGGTTAGGTTACCTCGAAGAGGGGGATGGCGCTGTTAAATACTAAACAGACACATGACTGACTTCAAACTCGTCAAATAGGGAGAGCTACAAGAGGGAGCTGCCTCGCGTTGGAGCTAAGTGGATTGGGAGCAGGTAAATTTAGTCCGTCAAGGATGTCATTATGCCATTGGCCTCCTTTACGCTGTCACTTTTACGGAAGTGGCATATACATGCGTCCATTATCTTATTAATGAACGCATATGGATTGCTTGAGGAAACCCGTCACAGTCAGATTTAGCGAGGCATACTTACGAGTAAAAGTGACAGCTCAACCGAGCCCCAATACAAGCATCAATACAAGCTGCTCTTCAGCTATTGGCATCGCGTCGTGCAGGAGTGGACACAATATACAGCAGGCAGTGACGGGGGAGGGGAGACGTCGCTCTACTGCTGTCACTTTGTTGCTGAGGCCATTTAATTTGGGTTGTAACAGCATACGAAGGTTGAAAATGCGTAGACAGATAGTGTTTGGTAGGTTTACCAAGGTAACGAGAGGGTTACGCTAGATAGGACTGTTTACATTTAGAGATGATAGGCTAAAGGCTAGCTAAACATCTATCTGCTCATCCAACGCAATTAATCTGTGATTTTAGTAAGGCTCGTAAAGATTGGCTTACAATACAATAACGCTGGGAGATGTGCGTGAGAATCACAAAATGACAATGTTTGGAAAATGTTGAAATATAAATTAAATGCGAACCTTTCAACTGCTTCGCCTTCTCTACGTGGCTACCAGTCGCCTCCTTTTCTGTCACTCCGGCTGGAAACTCAGGATGCGGATGACGTTCCTACCCAGGAAACACTTTCACGGAAGATAATGTTTTCCTACTTAACATTTTTATTTATGCATACATATATATATATATTAGATTATATTAAAAACACATTCCATTTAAGTTAAAATCCAATTATTTGCGATGGGACAATTTAATTAAACGTTGAACATAGTATATTCGCCGGTCATATATAGCCAACTGAAATTGCTTGAAACCAAAACTAATACATCCCTGCTCTCTTGTGGCGGGAAAGTAGACCTGCGCCCTATTTTATTTTTTTATTTTTTTTTATTATAAGGATTGCACGTTTTGATTTCGCCTGATTCATGATGCCACCAAGAGGATAATAATATTTTAATAATATAGCCTGCAGTTAGTTCAATGTCATAAGTGATGACTTTAGAGCCATATATTTTGTACCCCTCCCCTGTGTTTTTTTTTATTAAAAATGAAAATGATATATTTTGGGAATTTGTATATATATTTTGGCATAAATAAGTTAGGGCTAATATTATTAAAAACAGTCAGAGTCTGGGTTACTCAAATACAATTTGTATATTTTTTGTATTCGTCCACTCGTCAAAGAAAGTACTACACATCTCTCCGCGGTGTTCATAACAGCGTGCACGTTGTGTTACACGTCTTTTGCTGAAATGCATGCAAATATTTCCCTTCCAACTTGCAGCCAAAAAGGAAGGCTGTCAAACAGCGTGTTAAAGCCAGGCTTGTGCAGCCTTGCTGTGGTGTGTGTGTGTTCGGTTCTGCCCCATGCACCATGGGAGCGCGCTCCCGAGTCTTCAGGTGAATGGACAGAGGGAAGAAGAGCGGGGGTACGGTTCACTGTGCTTTGCATAAAGGAACAATTAGTGAAAATGAGTTGTGCCACTTCGATCGGGGCACATGCTTTTATGACAATGTATCTACTCTTCGTGACGGGATGCACCACACAGAAAGTAAGTAGAGATGATGTGTTTAATTGGGCTGCTGAAAACAGTGCATTGTAAACTTGTAAACGCCGTCAACTCTCAGCCTGCTTATGAAGTTGCGGAACTTAGGTGGGAGGAAACAAATCACGCGCAACAAACGAATAACAATACCTGCTACAACAGCCCAATGCACTGCAAATTGTTTAGGTTTTAAATAATTGGGTAGTCCATTAATACGAGTAGGCCTACAACCACATAATTGTAAGTCAGTACTATACTTCTCTGGATTTTGTGTTTTACCTTATGCTTAGTACAGGCCTAATGTATGAATGCACACATTGTGTGTTCTGTGTACAATTAGGCAGATACTCTTGCATTTGAAATGTGGAATTAATTAGCAGTTCTTCGATTTGTTTTCTTTCCATAAATAAGCAAAAAAACATCGAATGATGAAACCACTTGCACGTACATTACATCATGTTGTGACATTTCTATTTACCTTCACATTTTTAATTGACATCGGCAAGAGGAATGATTGCATTCTTCGCATAAATTAGCCTAACTTATGCAATCGATATGCTCGATTGCACACACTTTCCTCAGAGTCTTTCTAAGGGCATGTTGGTGAGGCACATGCTTGTTTTTGTTATGGCATCTTCAGTGAACATGTACAAAGAGCGACAACTGCCGCACATTCCAAATGTATCGTCCGTAGTGTTTGAGACTGCATGCACTGGTGTCCCTTAACGTGTATGAAGTCGTTCTATTATCAGAGGAAGTTGTCACTGATCAAAACATTGACCTTTTTCCTTTTTGTTAAAACACAAGCTGGTGGATTTTGATAATTGCCCTCCATCGATCCGCGGTTGGACAGTTATGAAAAAGTTTTTTGTATTTTCTACGGGCATCGTTAAAGCCTTTATCTAGTGTGAATAATTCATATAGCAAGCAAAGTGAAGGTATGTCTTTGAGATATTTGGGCAAACATATATAAATATACATTTTATAAATATTTGTGTGCCTTAATCTATTATGTGACATAATCCTCATAAAAATCAATATGCTGTTCTTCCTAATATTCTTCTTGGGGTATGTGTGATGGGGAGGCGGGGGGGGGGGGGGGGTCACCTAGTGTGACACCTTGTGTCGTATCACTGGAAGGCCGGCCTGTCACGAGTCGTCCCCACGGAACCCAGCAGGGGAATGGCGGCCCTTCGAACCCGGCGGGCAACAAAAGGCCCTAGTAGAGTGAAGTAGGCGGTGTCCCCAGGCCTCAGTTCCCTGTTTAGTGTAGGGTTCTCACTATCTCTGCAATTATATGCCTGAGGGGGCCGCATAAATGGGGGCTTTGTCCTCCCTTCCCCCCTTTTGTGTTATGTTGATTTTTGGAACGACGTAAACAAGCCCGGAATTTATTCTTTTCCTCTGGCCCAACAACCTTGGAGTTGTTGGGCTTTTCGTTGGCTTTGTGAAGAAAGCAGAATATGTATATGCTGTTAATCGAAGGGTTGCAGCGTACACTGAAATCCCTCAACCTCTCCCGGAATCAACAGCTATGCAAACAGGAGATGAAGTCTCAAGACTTTGGTTTGGGTGTTAACATGCATAACGAGAGAGAATGCTGTTGCCAGGGTATTCACTGGTTTGAGCATCGTTTTAAAAGGCTCGATAGTGAGTAGCCTTCATGTCATGGAGCTGCAGAAAAGGACTGCATAGAGGATCAACACATTAGGCAAATAAATACAGTTAAACAAATGGACACTGATTCGTCCTTGCTGAGGTTCCAATTGTAGTTAAGGACATTATCAAGTTGACATTTTCAAGTTTGTTTTCCGAAATGTTGGAATTATTTCTGCTGAAACCAGTTGACAGCAGGGCGACTGTGTGGAGATATGGTTGTGTTTCACCAGGAGAGCCAGCAGCTTCTTCATGGGGAAATATGTTAATGGGTTTACACCACAGACATGGAGGAGAGAGGGAGGGGGGACACACACACACACACACACACACACACACACACACACACACACACACACACACACACACACACACACACACACACACACACACACACACACACACACACACACACACACACACACACACACGCTGCTGCCATAAACCCTAAATACTTTACCATTCAATGCTTGCCACAGAGCAGCCACCTAACATCCACGCCCCAGGTACCCCCATACCACCCACGGGGGGAACAAGTAAATCAAGGGCTCATTTAGGCCCATGCTAGCTCAATAAAGTTTGTTGTTTTGATTCACAAAGCAAGGGGGTGCAACATGCTGAGGCAGCATAGCGGTAGAGATCCAGAGTGACCCAATGGAAAAGCCTCTGCTTAATCAGGCCGCCGCACCAGTTGTTTGTAAACTCTTCCCTCTGTGAATGTGCAGCCGGGGACATGAGCCCACTCGATGACATCAAGGGGCAGATATGTGATAAGTCCTGGACTCGTGTATCACCGTTCAACCCAGTGGCAAAGCTTTGTCCTCCATCATCTACTGTTTTCTGTTTGCCCACTGCTTGCTGAAGCCCCCTGTGGCGGGACTAACTTCTCGTGTGTGCGTGTGCCTGCGTGCGCGTGACTGACATTACTATGCGAGCGCGTTGTTGATTCACCTCCACCCCATCCAACACTGCTTGGACACATTTCTGCACATCTGTTGCACTTGGATGTGATTATCATCGGTATCCGATCCGGCCTGGAGCTGAATTCAGATTCACACAGAGTTAGAAAGAGAACTACGCACACACAACGACAATAACAACAACAATAACAACACAACACCATTGTTGTGTCCATCCTTCTAGCCCAGGCTGGCAGGTGCCTCCGAGAGCAGTTTAAACTTGTGAGGCTGTGTCTTTTCTCACTCCCAGTTCCCAACCCCCCTTAGGGGCCCCACCTGGTTATGAGGGAGAAGCTGAGGGAGAGGTGAGAGAGGGAGGGGTGAGAGAGGGAGAGACTTAGGGAGTGGTGAGGGAGGGAGAGGCTAATGGAAGGGGAGAGGGAGAGAGAGATTGAGGGAGAGGATTGATTGGAGGGTATACTACTGTAAACGGTATGTAAAATATTGTTTTTTAAGCTTTGGTTGTAATACAAAATAACACAATTATTCTCTCAGAAATTCTATTGAAAAGAGCGCTGCCCTGCACACCACAACTACCTTGATGGTATTTTTTTGACCTTTTCAGTTCACAGTGAACAACTGAAAAGGGAGGTCAAACACACTAGGGTTAAGCATATATTTGTAAAGTAACTACCAACGTCCCCTGTCATTAGGTATAACTTCTTATTTAGACGTAGTCCAGCAAGATGAAAGCCGGGGGAACAGTGTCAGTGGGCCTCTAGCGAATGACCCCATCTGGGATGATGTTTCACTGAACAAGTCGTTTCAACAATTATATGCTTGGTTGATCTACTTGTGTCCGGGGGAACCCCATGTCACTTCCAGAACACAGAGCCACAACTGGGGCACCCTGGCCACCAGTCTCTTATGTAAACGTCCAGCTCGCCTTGTACTCATTAAAGTGTTAGCATGGTTAGCCCACAATGCATTGCAGCCTATTGTTGGGGAGGAGGCTGGTGGTGGTGGTGGTGGCGGACGAGGAGGAGGGGGTCATTAGTCTTTTAGCCATGAGAAAAGACAACCTTGAATAATTAGCGGGCGAGCGGCGCTGAGCCGGGCTGTGATGTAACGCGAGCGAGGTGTGGTATTATAGGAATGCCCCATTTCCATTGGACAGTGTGGCCCAATGGAGCCTCTTTTATGTGTGTGTAGTCTTGCGTAGCACAGCACAGGGGGCAGTGGACCACCAGGTCGCCTTGTTCCACTGGCAGAGATGGTTCTCTCGCTCTCAGGCTCTGACACTGGTCTCCCTCGGGGTCACTGCCACACTCTTCTGCTAGGGTTGGGGATCCTTTTTGAAAGGAGATAATTTGAAATGGATCGCTGCTGCAAGTGAACAGTTGTAAACCCTCAACACAGTCCGCCATGAGAAGAAAAACCTTTCTTGGTTCTGTGTCAAGAGCGACCTCGGCTATCCGCGACTGACCAGCTTCCGACTACGATGCTATGCCTTTAAAAAAAAAAAAAAAAAGGAAGCCATTTTTGTTGGGAAGAGAGGGAGAAAGAGAGAGAGGGGTGCCCCTTCTCTCTGTCCCCTACCGTACCCCTATGTTGTGTGTGTGTGTGTGTGTGTGTGTGTGTGTGTGTGTGTGTGTGTGTGTGTGTGTGTGTGTGTGTGTGTGTGTGTGTGTGTGTGTGTGTGTGTGTGTGTGTGTGTGTGTGTGTGTGTGTGTGTGTGTGGCCACATTCTCTCCACATTCTATAGAGGTTGTTCAACCCTGCCTCAATAACAACCAGCCCAAAACGAACAGCGCCTGGACTCCTGAGAGCCATCGAGAGAATGGCATTCGTCCAGTTCAGATATCACACGTGTAGGCCTACTGCAGTGCCGTCCCATGCATTTATAGTCATGTCGAGTGTGATGTCATTTTTCCTCAAATACAAACAGAATGTTAGTAGTAGAACAAGTGAAACGCAACAGACTACTTAACTGGGAACACAAACTCTCAACCATTTCCAATTTCAAAGCAAGACTTTAATACCTTAATCGTGTTCTGGGACTCCTTTTGTCCTGTCTTGTGTATCACATGCTGCAAGGCTTTCTGCTCTTCTAACCAGGGGCCCCTGTAGGATTGAGTTCCTAAAGAAACCGGTCTATAGTGTGGTCTTTCAGTCATGAATGAAAAAGTGCATCGTCATTTTGCCACTTAAAATAACAGTGGGGCGATTCCCCTTTGATAAACACACGCAGATGGAGAGAGACGGGCCGGAAAAGGTTGTCACCTGTTGTTCTTGTTCTGTCAATGTTCATGCCCAGGTAGACATTATTTTTTTGTGTTCTCTAGTACAAAGAGGACTTTGTATATGTGGTCTTAGGGCCTAGGGCTTTTTTTGGAATGTCATTATTTGGGTATTTGCTGAAGTTCACTGTCAAGTCCCAGATTTGAGAGGAAAATCTCTCTCCCCTGCTCTGCAAAGCGCTTCTGGGGGTGAGTGCTGCTGGGGTTAGTTACCTGTCTGCCAGTCTGGGTCAATCCCATACTATAGAACCAAGAGGCCAAGACGGGAAAGCTCATAAATGCCCCCTACAGAGGAGTCTGCTGCTGTACTGCACGGTCCACCTCCACATCTGCCTGCTCTTTGAGCCCCCATGCCCCCTGAAATCCAGACCACACCTGGGAGAAATTACAGCTATGATTCCCTTCCAAGGGCGACGCCAGCATGGCAGTACAGGACAGCTCAGGCTTTGATTTACTTCAGTGCAGTTGGGGGTTGAATAGGTCCGATTCAGGCCTGGGTGATGTTCAGACAGTAGACTTCATCAGAAGTCAGGTATATTGTATGGTCACAGCAGACATACTGTTGAAGAGAAAGCCATATAGTCAAACAGGTGACCCGCAAACTGGAAGTGTCTACAAAGATGTATGATGGACAGATCAAACCCCAGATTGCATCCGTCAGGGAGGTTCCTGGGAAGATGATCTATTGATCATGAATCTGTGTGGATCCCCAGCTGGTGATGTCACGAGTGGACAGACGTGGAATGGCTGCTCCCCCTCACGCAGCCACACATGGTCAAATATGGGCCCTTTAATCAGTGCAAACATTTTTTGCATGCTTCGCTGCGGTTTTATCCTAGCTGTTATGAGGTCCACATGGTCCCAATTGACAATACGATGGTAGGATGTTCATTGCACATGGTGATTATTGACAACATGCCTTTTGACTGCAGGTCTACTTTGACTGCGGTGCCAAGGTGGACGTGGTGGATGTCCAAGGGCTCATCCTTTCCCCGGGCTTCCCTTATAACTACTCGTCTGGGATCCACTGTGTGTGGCAGTTCATTGTCCCGACGGACTACCAGCTTGTGCTGGAGATGTTTGACTTTGACGTGTTTGAAAGTCACGACTCTCCCGCTGTGTCGTACACTGAGGAGGAACTGACGGAAGAGGAGATGAAAACTCTTACTCCCAGACGTTTGGCGGCCGGAGAGGATGACGAGGATGACGACGAAGAAGACGCACTTTCATTGGCGAAAGTTCTGATTGGCCGGAGTGAGCAGGTGTTCGCAAAGGGTACGCAGTCCTCCTACGGCGATGAGGTCCAGGATACGGGGCTGCAGGAGGAGTTGATGAAGATCGAGGGGGATCATGTCTCCGAGTCTGCCAAAAGAGCGAGCGATAAAGGCCAACCTGACACCGGGGTGACGCCCCGTTCTCCCCGCCTCTGGATACCTGTTGCCCAGCCTCCGGGAGGTGAAGTTTCGGATTCCTCCATCTCCACCGCTCGTCCTCTTCGCCCCTCTCCCCGCCACTGGGAGGTCTGCACTCCAGCCCGAGCTCTCAGCCAGGAGCCGCCCGGACCTCCACCCCCACCCCCACCCCCACCCCCACCACCACCACCACCACCACCACCACCACCACCACCACCACCACCACCTCCCCGGCGCCTTCATCAGACACCGCCTCCCCGAGCCCAGAGACCCCGACAGCCGATGCTGGACGCCTGCCCCCACGACGTCCTCTACATATCTGACCTCATCACCTTCTCCTCCAGGTTCTGCGGGTCCAACCGCCCCCCCGGCGGCCAGCTGGTGTTCGGCTCCAGCCAGGAGATGGTGGAGGTGATCATGGAGCTCATCACCACCACCCACTGGGGCCGGGGCTTCGCCCTGCTCTTCCACTACCACAACCTGACCGAGCCAGGGGGGGATAGACGGACCTACGCTCACGCCCCTGGGCGGATGGACACGCTCCTGGCTGCTGTGAGCGCCGCCGTCTTCTTCGGCATGATACTGGCTAGCGCTCTCTGCATGATCTTCAGGTAACCAGGCAACCGCGTTTGACTGTTTTTTGTTTTGTTTTCTTCTGAATTGTCGGTTTCTTTTGATAGAGATGAAGTCCATTCCGGTTACCTCTTTGTAGAGTTACTGGAAATCAAACCAATCCATCTGCAGTTTCAGCCAGGGTCTAGAGTAGACCAGAAATAACAGTCGATAAAAAGAAAAATTAATTGATTTTCACTGTGTGTGTGTGTGTGTGTGTGTGTGTGTGTGTGTGTGTGTGTGTGTGTGTGTGTGTGTGTGTGTGTGTGTGTGTGTGTGTGTGTGTGTGTGTGTGTGTGTGTGTGTGTCCTAGAGGAAATTCCAATGGCGTTGCACCAGAACATGGTGGCTATGCTGATTTAATCGGTGTTAGGAAGTCCGATGGCTTCCACATGTTGTCAGATTTGAACTGAAAATGACTAAGAAAGTGGCATGTAATAACTGATCCTCCCCCTGCTCCAAAAGGCTAGGGAAGATGAGGTTAATTAGAGATCTGGGGTGCAGTTATGCACACATGCAGTTACAGTACACAGCAATACACATAATAACAAACTTTTAAGCAGTAAGGAATACTATCACAAACATAATTCTTGAAACTAGTTCCAGATTTAGTTATTCTACTGTTTAGATTAATGCAATTCAATAAAATACAAGACAAGTTTACCGTACTTGGTATGCAGACAACAGAAAATTGTAATCTCGGATTTGCAATGGAGGAAACTGGGTTGGTCAGTCACACTCACACTCACACGCACACTCACACACGCACACAGCACACACACACACAGAGTTGACGCGGGCCTGACGTACCCTGGTGGTCAGGCAGGTTTGGCTACAGCTGCGCGGCCCGGCCTCACCTTGATGTGGGCCTTTCTCTCGGGGCATTTAAGGTACGGCACTTGGCTTTAATTCACCGCCAGCAACAAAAACCAGAGGGGCCATGTGAACGTGAATGGGGCGGGGGAACCCAACGAGCAACAACAAGGAGAGAGTCCTGCTAGGCGCGCTCTCTGATTTCTGTTACAGATGCCTTTGTTTGGTTGGGTTTTTACAGTACAGGGGGAACGAGATCAAAGGGCAAACGCAATTGGCCGTTGTTCCCCTGGCCTCTCCCATAAGAGGAGCTTATAAGAAGAGTTAGAATGTAGGACCATGCATGGGTATTTTAGATATTGTATGTGGATATTTATATAAATTAATGTCATGTTTATTTTAATTGCCAGTCCCAAAAAGCGTCATACAAATTAGAAAATATTCCTGAAATTATTAAGCACACTCAAAAGGAATCATTTATGTTGATTCTTTACTATGGCTTCCTATGGGGATAATGTTAACTTTGTAATGAGGGGTAATTCATTTCAATGTTAACGTTCTTATAATGTTGTGCTCCTGTACCGGTCGACTGCATCGCAGACTGAGTAGTAAACATCAGCGTCTCCGAACCCCCGTCTCTCCCATGTAACAGCAGGAAATGGGAAACACATGCGCAATAAAATGAAAGTGTAATTAGCAAGAAAAACAAAACAAGTCATTAGGAAGCTATGGCAATGCCTGGCTTTTATAGCTGAGAGGAACCACCAGTAGCTGGGCTTTCCCCTGTTGTATTCTACCGTGTGCTTGCTATAGCTGCTGTTTGCCGTGTTATATCAAATATATCAAATAGACTAAAGACAGAGCAATGTCACATGATACGGATTAAATATATTGGTTGTTTGAAGAGTGTTGGAGCGTTATTAATGGTTATGTGGAAACATGTATGCCTCAAGGCTATATCATTCAGCATTGTGAATAAAGAAAGCTTAACTTGCAATATGCAAAATGCAGAGACCATGACGATATGACAAGATATTACTTGTTAAGATCAAAAACATTTCAAAATATCAATATTATTAATGCAATATTTGAAACAAACCCTCTCACTTTTCTATGAACTCACTATATAGCATCAGGATATACTCTTTAAGCTTCCCACATTCGGGGAAATAAACAAATTACTTGCATAAATGTCTCAATAAAATGTCTTAAACGCCTTCATGAAGGACATATCTCAGTAATGGAAGGGGACACATTGACATGACACCACTACAGAGCAGGTATCATGACCCTTCAACAAGCAGGATAAGCTGTGAACCTCTTAGGGCGTGCTGTGTGGGGATAAAGCTGCTGAGCGTTGAGCTGGGGATGACCCCAAACCACCCAACGTTTGCACGACCACACTGGTATGCTGGGGATACACTGCTGGTTACCGCCTGCGTAGCAAAGCCCAGAGTTCAATGTTGGGGTCTGGGAAGGAGTCCCTTTTCTGAATTGTGATGGTCCAGTGCCTAACCCACGATATAAAGAGTCTGTAAAATCAGGGCATCTCTAAACAAAACACTTCTTCATCTTCTTGAAGCTGATTACATTTCGGTGCTTTTTGTTTTTCCAGACCTAAACTTTGTCCCAAGATATCCAACTCCTGTGTGTCAAGCAACTCTGAGGTACACATAACACACGCTCCCACTTTCCATATGCACTCCCAAGTATTTCCTTGTGTACTCTTCTCTATGTCTTCCTCTCCCAGGCTTGTCATCTATCTTGTCCATCTTACTTCTTGTTCGGCCTCATTTCCTAAATTTCTCTGCTGAGATGAATAAAGTATATCTTATCTTATCTTCTCTCATTGTCCTCGAATATCTCTCTCTCTCTGTCTCTCTGTCTCTCTCTCTCTCTGTCTCTCTGTCTCTCGGTCCCTGTCTCTCCCTCATCCCATCTCCTTGGGAATGGACAAGACATTCCTTCTCGCAGAATAAAGGCTCTGTCTGGGATCTCGGGGCATTTCCTTCAATATCCTTCGCCACTTGAACCAATTCCTTCATGTTCATCCCACTCTCCTCCTCCTCCTTCTGCTCCTCGCTCCCTTGATCCAGGCTAAACCACTCCTTTATTCATTTTGTGAAAGATATCATAAATCCACTAAACAGGGTGTGAACCTCAAAATGCCTGTGAGGTAAACCTTTTAAGGGAGATGAAGAGGTGGACGAACATGGTGTTTGGTGGTCGGGGCTAAGCGGTTTGTGACCTGCGGTTGTTTTCCCGGGCTGCAGGTTCCAGCGGCCGTGGGGAACGCGGCGAGCGAAGTCAGCGAGCTGCGGGTGGTCACGGCTAACGAGGGCGAGCGAGAGGTGAGCGAGGGGCAGCTCGCCAAGCGCCCTGCCCCCGGGGAACGCCGGACACAAGCAGGTACACACACACACACACACACACACACACACACACACACACACACACACACACACACACACACACACACACACACACACACACACACACACACACACACACACACACACACACACACACACACACACACACACACACACACACACCAGCCAGCCAGCCCTGTGCTGACCTGTTGCTGACTTTCACAGAAAGAACACAGTGTTCTGGTTTGAGTCCAGGCTATGATCCCACTGTGCATGCAGGAAAGGTAAGGTAATCAATATATTGCAGTGTTGCAGAGTGCTGTCCTTCTTAAACCGCTGAGGTGCAATACTAGAGAATCTCAAATGTCGCAGCTTTAAAAACGTTTGTTCACGTCTGTTTTCATCATACGATCCAACCTCAATTTGTAATGCGATCTCCTGACCCCACACGTGCACACACACGCACACAGACACACAGTGGAAGAACGGGGCCTGTGTAAATGTTTCATTTTTTACCGCGTCTTCTTTCTCCTCTCGTCAGTCAGTACGGGGGGAGAGGCCTCCCGGGACCAGGAGCTGGAGTTGTCTCCTGGGGGCCTGATGGAGCTGGACCTGGGGGCCGACGAGGTCTTCATCACGACCTCCGACCCGAGTCACCCTGGCCTGCCGCTCTCGGCTCACACGGTACGCCCTCCCCATTGCTCCTCTTCTCCTCTTCAGTGGGTTCAGAGACGCGGTCAAAATAGAAGTTATTTTGACGACGGTTCAAATGATGGCCGTTTTCCGCCAGTGGCAAGTTTTGATGTCCAAACTTGAACCAGAGCAGACATAACTAGGGTACAACAAATAAGTTAAGGCCTGCATTGCAAAGCCTATTGACCTAGAAGACCAGTGCATTGACCTGGAAGACCAGAATCAATCAGACCTACTGCCAAATTCTAGAGCCTGAAACTATGAACATGATGAGGGAATTGTGGGAAATAGCATGGCCGAGGGTCTGAGCGAGGCAGAAGCCAGGCTGCAGCCCAGCTTTATTCCCTGTCCTCCTTTGTGTTCTCCTGGGATCAGAGTTGGCATCAACGAGTGCTGGCAGGTTCTTTTTGAAGGACTGGCACAGTTTCCTGCAGCCTACACTAATGGAGTATTATCCACAGAGCCCAGATTCTAATCTCCAGCCTGAAGTGTGAGTGTGCATGCACATTTCCATGCCTCTCACACACATTGTGTGAATTTTTTTTTTCCATCTAGCTGATTTTACACCAAAGCAAATAATTCAGATCAATGTCATTATGGAGCAGGTAGAAGTTGTCGGCAGCCTGGGCTTAGGCCGCGGACATCGGGAATTGAAACAAGAATCCTCAGACTGGGAGTCTTAGAGCCACTGCACTAGCTCATACCTGAAACTGTTGTTGTGAGTAGCACTTATGGAATAGGTTTACTCTCACGTATGTGCAAACCACAGTAAAGGTCGAGACAAGGTCATGACCAGACCTTTCAAAGCGCTAGCATCTAGTGTTTCATCCCTGTGAAGTGTTTCCAGGAAGGCTTGGCGATAAGTCTTCAAAAGTGACTTCAGTAGGTGGCTTAAGTTAAGTTACCTTTATTAGGTAAATAATTTCTTGCTTTGTGTATAAGGTAAAAAGTTACCCATGGGCCTTACAAGGGCTTTAGTAACCAAATGAAAACTTGTTTTAAACCCACTTAATTCATGTCTAGACAAAGTTATCGCCTAGTGACTCTGTGTGAAGGATTATCTAGGCTCTCTCTCTTCTCTCTCTCTCTCCCTTTTCCTTTTTTATTCTGCTTAAGTTCTTTCTCTCTGTGCTGAGAACCTTCAGGCCTTTTCACCCTCCGGATCATTCAGATTGTTATGGCATTAATGTGGCCCTCACGCATTGAGCCTATCGGGGACAATTAGCTTGGGACATTTCAACTGCTATAGCTGCATCAGTGTAGGTAGCCCTTTTCCCTGACCAATACATTGAAATGTCATACCTAACATACCTAATTACACATTTGTAACACCACCATTTGTAACTTGGGTTAGAATCCTTTCCTGCCTGCATTACAGCGTTAATATTCATAAAATAATGAATAGGCTTGTAAGCCACATTTGCGTGCTGCTGGCTTGCTGAGTGCGCCAAACTAATCGTTCCAGTTCCTTCTTAATAATCCATGGAGGTAGCGCACCCACGCAATCTGGCCGTGAACTGTAGTTGATGGATTATATTAGTTTCTAAGCTGTTTTGCTTAATACCACCGCCCCCATATTAACTGTTGATGCCCACTAACATTAATACATCAGCATGCTTGAATCAACATTATTGTATAATACTGATAACAGACCTTTTGTGATACAAAGTTGAATGAGAAATTAAACGTTGTGCTACATGATGGCCTTCCAAATATCCCATCAGCCATCAGATTCATGTTATCTAGGTAGCTGCCTGGTTACCTTTTTTGCTGTGAAATATATTAAAACATATTGCACCCTGATTTAACATCTAAGCTAGGCTAGTTCTGCCCTACTGTTGCGCAACTTTTCCTTTTAGTTTTGAATCAGTTATTCCTAGTGATCACCTATCCCTCCCACTACACAGAAGGCCCAGTTCAGTAGGCAGGTCGTTTTTCATTTTTTCCTCTTCGTCCTATCCGCTTGTTTTTCCCACCATTCCCTGCGTATCCTAGCGGGAGCGATATCTGCGCTACAGTGACACCGGCCCCAGGCCCCTGAGCGACTGGCCCTTGCCCGACCCTGCCGCCACCACCACCACCACCACCTCCCCTCAGGGTCCGACTGCAGCCAGAACAGAGGGCGGTTCTGGCTGCTCTCGGCCCAGACCCAGAGCATGGAGCGTCCGCACCTTCCAGGACTACCTGCCTCCGCTCCACAAGAAGTGGTGCAGCTGGAACTCCTCCAGTCCCTTCACAAAGCTGGTGGACACTGTGAGAGCCACCGTCACACCCCTCTCTATCACGGTCCTCCTGTCTGTCTATCTTTTCTCCCTCCCGTCTCTCTCTTTCACTTACTCACATCTCTCTCTGAGCTTTCAAGTCAGTGGAGGCTGAACTTTTTGTTGTGATCCCTTTTTTTTTCTAGTAGTGAATATTTCAAGCCTTCAAGCCAAACTATTGACGTGCACCAATCAAATATCCTAATTGGAGGAGGAAAAGTCTAGACGATTCCTGGCTCACACCCTAATGTCTGCCTGTGTGCATCCAAGTGCTAGCAAGATGCTTGACCCCTACCTGCTCATGGATGACATACCTTATCTAAATATCTCTGTGGATCAAAGCTTCTGCTAAATAAATTCTAAGTTAATAACGAAAGTGAAAGTAAAATGATTAATATTGCATTTGGACTGTTCTTAAGGGGGAACAAGTTTGTGCACTGTACACAAACCCCAATGCTGAAAAAAGTTGTTCCACTACCACTGACCAGGGGGTTGAATGTCACCGGCAGACTCTTCCCAGCCTCGGGGCGGACCGGGCAGGGGACAACGGCAGGAAGGTCTTCTCAGAAGCCCACTTGTCCAACAAGCCGAGCGCCGTCACCGACTCGGCCGTCAGCAGCGCCTCCTACCCCCTGACCCTGACCGTCCACCAGCAGCGCCGCCTCAACTCCACCAGCAACCTGCGCCGCTCTCTCTTCAACGGCTTCGGCCTGCTCTGCGGGACGGACGACCCGGCCAGGGCGACCCCAGGGGCGGCGGAGGCACGGGCCCCGGGCCCCGCCTCCTCCTCGCCCTCCAGCCAGCAGCAGCCGCAGGACGGGGGCTCGAAGGGCGGGAAGCGACGCAACCTGAGCACGGACGGAACCGACCACGTCAGCGTGCCGGTGTTCGCCATCTCTGAGGAGGAGGACCGAGAGCCCCTGGTGCCAGCGGAGCACCTGGCTCAGACATCCTTCTCCTCCATCTCCTTATCCCCGTCCTCCTCCTCCACGGTGAACGGACTGGCAGGGGGCTTGTACCAGGAGAGAAGGCCTCCCCCGCTGTGCTAGGCTGGAAGCCCCCCAGCAGCCCTGGATGAGCTGAGGGGAGGCCGGCATAAGCTGCCACCCATTCAACCCCATCCTCCCCTGGCTCGGTTGCCACTGACGCTGAGAAGGACCCCCGCCTTTGTCGTTGATGCTAGCTCTCCCCTCAGCCAATCAAAAGTGTTGTGCAGTTTGACAGGCAAGGTGAGGTGACCAGTGGCGTTTGAGGATGGGCAGAGCCTGGACTCTCCACTATAGGCCTGCCCTGGGGAACTCTTTTGGTCCTCGTGTGTGGAACCTGCCCTCCTCAGAGCTCTAAATTGAGCTGAAGTTAGTAGCACCCTTAGTGTCCTGCAGGCGATAAGACCGCACTACAATATTTCTATTTTTTCACGTGTTTGAACAAAGATTGACCAGAATGCTATTGCTACGCCAGGGCACTGGCTGACTTTTCGTATTAAGAAGAAAAAACAAATGTATAGATTGAATGAAAACGAGAACATTCTATTTAGGACTCCCCTTTATTTTCAGTGCACTTAAGTTTTCTATTTGTATGCTGTTTGATACACTTCAACATTTGCACTTTCAATATCTCACTAATTGCGGCTCATTCATTTTGTGCCAACATCTTTATCTGCATTTTCAGTACATGCTTATGCTTTGATGACAGTACAGCAGAATATAAATTCTACATTAATATCACTGTTTGAATAAGGTAAATCTTAAATCTCACTTGTAATCATGTCTGAAGACGATATTGGATTAAAAAGGGAATTAATTGTATAAACGCAGTTACTAAAGCCTTAGTGCTGAAGAAATAAAGCATATGTCATCCAAGGGCTGTGTTCTGTTGTGTCTCAACATATTCTATGGTTCACTTATTAGAAGGCCTTCCTGGAAAAAATAACATTTCCTTCACAAGCTATGGCTGCTTAATTTATTAATTCAAGAAAATATCCATGGCAGGATTGTGTAGTGTCTCAAGTACAACCAGTACCAACCAAATGAGCTTTAGACAGTATTTTTTTAAATGTTTTTATTAGTGCAGACCAAGAGGCATGTTAGATCCTTTGCATCGAAATTCCTGGGTGGCCAATACAATGTATACTAACTAGTCATAACACCACTGCCAAATACAGTAAGCCAATTGCGATTTGCCTTTTAACTCCTAAGCCTTTAAGGGGGAGGGGGGAGAGAGAGAGAGAGAGAACAGTAATCAAATTAAATTGGAGAACAGCAAATGAACATCCCCTCCCTACGTGTGTGTGTGTGTGTGTGTGTGTGTGTGTGTGTGTGTGTGTGTGTGTGTGTGTGTGTGTGTGTGTGTGTGTGTGTGTGTGTGTGTGTGTGAAAAAAAAAAAAGAGAAAAATAATTGTCATGTTTTGTGTGTGGGCGACAGTAAATACTGCCGTGCATGCACCCTGTGCCACACATCCTTGCGATGAGGTAGAATGCAACCTGCTTCAAAGTCTGTCCCACTGGCCTGGAGAACAGAGTACCCAGGGAGGGGGAGCAGTGGTGAGTCGCAAAGCCTCTTTAAAGCTCCATTCCTGTCGGAGGTGGCTTGGGACTGCTTATTAGTGGGCCCAGATCTCCTCCGGTGAGAGGGTCATTAAACAGAACCCCTCTGGGTCTCCGGAGGGGTCGGGGGGGGATTCGACAGGGCCTGTGTGTGTCGACGGCCTGAGCTGCTCAGGAATGCCAGTGAGAAAAGGACCACCACTAACCGGGGGGGTGGTGGGGGCGAGGGAATAAGTATTCATGATACATGACTCAAAACACGTCAACCTACCAGAACTCAAAACTCAGACTGAAGCTGGGGGGGGCGGGTACTGTGTATTCTGTTAATTTGGGAATGATCTACAAAAGGGTGACTCTCGCAGCAAGGAGATGGATTTGTACATGCCGGCTGTTCAATCCCACATTATTGATCAAGGTAATATGGGAGTAGGAAAAATGTGTAAGCGTTTGACAAAAACTAAACTCTAGTAAAGAAATTCAACCAATCCTAAATCTGGATGTTGGGCAGTACTAAGACTGATGTATGAATTATAAATGCTTCAAAGAGTACGTATGTACCAGGTTTTATAATGATAGTGAATAGAAGAGAAACAATAAAAAATAAAACTCAGGTTGCAGCCCGAGTGCAAAAATAAATAAAAAGAAAAATCGCAGGTAAACACAAAGTTTGCAAGCAAGACCTCTTAACCAAGCATCTACAGACAGAAAATTGCAGATTAACATTGTACACATTCAAAAACTTGCTACCCTCTAATTCACGAGACAGTAAAAAACTAAAGCAATGATTTACACAAAAACCTCCCTCTGTATGGTCTACACACAATTTCTCTAAATTAACCTTAACTCAATCAAAACCGTATTTCAATATGAAAGCCTCCTAGAACAATGGCCGGCCCTTGGAGATCCCAACCCAAAAAAATAAAACAAGGTGATTTACCAAGCAGTAGTTCAAGTAAACGTTGCGCTTACATTATATTTGAGTGGGGAAAACCCCACTCCAGGACCACTGATTGGATAGCATTTAACTGCCATTTTAATTGCTCTTCAACATGGAGAACGTTGTTCACTCTGGTTACATTGGCAACGGAAAACTCTCATTAATATCTAGCAATTATTGAATTTAACAGAAGTATAGACTCGATTTTCGCATTGCCTAATCAAAGAAAATAAAACAACCACAACATTACAAAAGATTCAGCCCTAATTTAGCAAGGTAATACTCAAGGGTCGACAAGCCGTAGGAAAATATTTACCTTAAACGGGTATATTGGCACATTATCAATTCCAGTTTCCCTAAAAAAAAACAACTCTCAAACGTGGCTAAACACATAATCGTATAGGAGCGAAATGGCAACAGTATACAAACCAATTAAGACAAAAAAAAATCGAAAAGTTCAGTGCTTCGAAAGCAAGATACACGTACATTCGCCATCCAACAATTTTGGATGCATTGAACACCAGGTTGCCCTCATCTCTTACTACAAGGGTCTTAGAAAACCGTCTTTAATACACTGGCCTTAATCAGCTCGAGGTTGATTATCCCCAGCAAAGCATCTCACGGAGGGCCAGGGTCAGTTCCCTCAGAAAGCACTACCACAGTCCTTCCCTGATAAACCTCCCACAGACATGAAATCCTACACAATAATCACATGGGATTCCCATCTACCCTATTATGCATTAGAGGGATTGGGGTGGGGGGAGTCTCACCTCTGCCTTGGGAAAGTCCTGTTCCTTGTAAAAACTGGGTGAGGTGGGGGGGGTAATCCCTTACAAACCACCACAACATTTTAGACACATAGCCATACATGCTGTTTGAGAGCCAGCAGTTTAAATGGACTTCCAGCCTTCTGGAAGTGCATAGAGAAGGTGTGCACGTCAAGCGAATATCGACCAAACATATGAACACATCTGAATGTTCACAGAAAGCCCTGGAAACTGCAGTTATCAAAATAAAGAAAGTCAACTCCGGGATATTGCCTTTTTAAGTTATAGCTATTCAGGCACAGATAGATGGGAAACTATATATCTATATAAAATGAGGAATTATATACATATTATGCGTATCTTTAGCATTCAACACACAGATACAGTCTATGGCCTTAATCCATTGCAGATTGCTTTACTCGCTCTGAATTGAGATAGAATATTGCAGTTTGTTTTGCTTTTATGAACATGGCTAGGATAAAGCCAGATAGCGACGGTGTCCTCCACTGATGACGTCAGCTGCTAAAACCAACCAATCAGTGGCTGTTGCTACAATTCACAAGTTTTGCTGCGGGGTTTCGACTCTGGTTGTGTTTTTTTTTTTAATAACAGCAGCTGTTGGTCACTCGGCCAGGCCTCAGTAGCAGATTTAACCGTTAAGCACTGTGCATAGCTGTGTTCTAGACAACCGTGTGTCGCATTCAAAATCGACATGTAACATTGATACTTACTCCTGCTTTGATTGTAATCTTTTGCGACGGGCCATTTCCTGGGGAAGCATTAAACCTGCCCCCTAACATACACATCTAACAAAGACAAAAACATAACAACGAACCACGAATCCTGACAATGAGCGCTCCACGACTTCAGCAAAGGTGTGTGGTTAATCTCATTCTAACGTAGAGAGGTCCAGTCCCTGTTGTGAGTCAGTGAAAGCATCCCTCTGCTCCTTCAGCTCTTGAAGCGAGTCTGCTCACATATGTGATTGAATTTCCTGGAATGGACACAGACACAGACACAGACACAGACACAGAGACACACACACAGCATGAACTCCTGCCAAACATACACCATGATCTGAAGATGGGCGTTGACCCCCTCTAGTGGTGGATGGGAAACTATACATGTAGGACTTTTAAGACTTCCATGTAAAAGAACATTGAATCACAGAATGATTGATGGAGCCTTTTAACAGAATACACATTGGTAATATGCTTCCTTTAGTTGCATATTTCCCAGGGGCTGAGAGGCATAGATCAATAAAAAAGAAAAAGGAGATCTATTTGATTTAAAACCAAAGTGACTGTTTAAATGATCACTCTACTTAAAAAGGATCAACAAACATATACACACACACCACACACACACACAAAATTAACTTACACGGCATGATGTGCCTTGACCTGGGTGCGGCAGTTACGACCCCAGTAGCAGTCAGGACGAGCTGTAACAGCAGCTGTGGGGATGACAGAGTTACTGCAGCAGCTTCTCTGGGCTGTTTCCACGTTTTAAAAAAGGTCAGAAGACGAGCCACTGCTTACATTGTCGCGGATCCGCTTCCTCACACATCGTTTTTAACCCCGTTAACATCCACCCATAATATCAATGTCTCAGCAAAGTACTTTGCTCGTGGCTACAAATCATTTTGTCTGGTATATTTTTACTAAGGATTTTAATGAATACAAACAGTGTTTCCCCTAGATTTGTTTGTAGCAGTGGTGCTGTGAGTTGGTAACCTAGCAACGCTAGGGTCAGGGGGCATGCCCCCACCCCGGAAGAATATTTAAAAAAAATAACCTTTTAAATGGTTACTTCTGGTGAGTTTTTATTGGGAACATTTTTACAGATTGAGCCTCCAAATATGACGTAACAAGAGTGAAGGGATCTGCTGAGAGCAGAACATTGTTCAAATATGCCTTGAACTTGGCAGAAACAGCAAGTTACCGCCGCTGCTGCTGCTGCTGCTGCTCGATTGCCAGCGCCACTGCAAAAAACGACATGCATAGTATGCACTGCACGCCTATATGCATTCAGTGCTGATGGTACAGGCGAAACACTGTACCATCAAATAGCCATCACAAGCCAGGATTTTAGCTCCCTTGACCGATGGGTGTGGGAGCACTGCGTCACAGTGACATGGACACGGGCCGGAGGTGACCTCTGGTACCTGGCAGCTCAGATGCTGGGATGTTCTGCCTGAACCTGTAGGCCAGCTCCTTGAAGGTGCGCTGGCCGCAGCAATAGCACAGCACTGTGCCGCCAGAAATGCGGTAGTCTGAAATCAGGTGAAGAAAGAGAAGCGTTAACAACATGGATCTTCAAAGTTCTTAGTTACCAAGTGTTTTTTTTGGAGAGAAATACTGAAAAATGTATGTTTTCAAACTCGAAAAAAGCTAATTGTTTGAATAATCGTGATTTCAATATTGCCCAAAATAATCACGATTATGATTTTTCCATGATCAAGCAGCCCTATCTGAGACTACTCAAGGGAAATAGGATGCTAGGGGTGGTTAGAGTTTTTCACCCCCATCCTAAAAAGTGTTCAGTGCCATGGTGCGTCTGGCCAGGGGGGCGTACTCACCAGTCAGATGGAAGGCTCCCTGCTCCAAGGCCTGCAGTCCCTGCTGGAGCACGTCCCTCCAGGACATGCCTCTGGAGCTCAGGTAGTTCTGGAAGAAACAGAACGTAAGCCATTGGACAAGACGAAAGGAGAGCTGGAGCCAAGGGTCGATGGACAGAACTGTTTGGGGGAAAAAAAAAAAACACGAATGAATAGGAGCGACGTTTGTCGGGCTTACCTGGAGGATTTCGGACTCGTAGTTATTGCTGTTGAGCACTCCATCCAGGCACTTGTTTGTGAGATTGAGCCCTGCAAGATAAAGACATCAACAAACATAGCTTTCGTTATGGAGTTAGCAAGAGTAAGGTGGAACTAAAACTAACCTGAAGACAATTTTGGATTAGTGTGACATGATGAGTCATGCAAGTCGATATATAAATATCGACTTAATAAAGTATAATTTAAAGCAGACCAACTTGTGAAGGGAATGAACATTATTCATAAAATTGTATTGCATCAATAATCAATCAACAACTCAAATAATCATCTGTCGAAGTTCACTTTGGACGTGCTCAACACTTTGAAGATTAGAAATGTTGAACAACTACTTTGTTTGGTCCTCACTTTTTTTTTGTCGTCGTGCTGATCTGAAATTGTAGGGTACAGACGGCCCACCCTATATTTCCGATATGATCTCTTTTTATGATCCAACCTGTTACTTAAGGTCCTCCAGTAAATGTCTCCTCACGACCCCCAGAATTAACACCAATGCAGCACACGGTGCCTTTAGTAACTGTTCTCCAGTCCTCTGGAATGGCCTGCTTTTGGAATTAAGGTTGTCGCACTCAATGCGCTCTTTTTAAAAATCTTAAAATGTATTTATTTTCTTTAGCTTTTAATTCATGACTACAGGTCTTTGCTTTTAAAACACTCCATTTTATTATTATTGTTCAGTTTGTTTTGTCTTTTCCTTTGCTAAGAGTGTTCGTTTATTTTAGATAATTTAACAGGAAAAGTGCTAGATAAATAAATCTGACTTGACAAAGTGTACAGCAGTTAACAACCCTGGCAGGTTAGAGAGGAGACGTACCGCTGAAGCGGACCAGGCAGCCCTGGCAGCCAATCCTCTCACAGCCCCAGTACATGTGACAGAAAGGCCTCTGGCAGACTCCACCTGCAACATATGGAGCATACCATTAGAAAAAAAAAAGCGCACATTAATAACATACAATTCTAAGAAATGTCAGATAAAAAAGAAAAAGGGTCATTCAAATACAAGATGGTCGTTTTCACACTGTGTTGACAGCTTCTTTTGAATGACAATTAACTGTTCCATTAGCAAAATGTAAAAAAAAGGTTACTTAAGGACATCAGGTAAGAAACCCAAAACCTTTCGGCCTGCAAGCAGCGCGCCCCGACCGCCTCAGCGTCCCAACGCCGTGGCTGGTGTCTGGAGTCGACTTACATTGCTGGACAGCGTGCTGCTGGCTCCCCGGCTCGGAGCGGCGGTCGGGCATGGCCTGCAGGCAGCAGGAGCAGATGACATGGGAGCCTTGTGGGGAGCAGCGATACGCCTGGACTGGGTCTGCAGAGGGGAACCAATGAGGCTCATCGTCATTGTGAGGCTCATGTGATGTGCTTTATCGTATTCACTGGAAGGTTTAGTACTTCCCAAGAACTTACTGCTTTTACCATTGCCTCTTGCGTCTGCCATTTTTAAATATATAATAAAATGATAAGAGCATCCTTTCATGCCGTCTTAAATAGAGCCAAGCACGTCTTGGTTCCCAGCAGGCGAGACGTACCGGTGGGGCCGTCTGCAGAGGTGGAGGGCTGCTCTGCGGCCGCCTTCCCTGCCTCCTCCCTGGGCTCCGGCCTGGCTGCTCCGGCTGCCGCTGCTGCCGCCGCCGCCGCCGCCCCCAGCGGCAGCAGCGGGGCGGGGCCGAGGAGAGTGGCTGAACGGGGGTACACCGAGAAGCTGGAGCCCGTGGTGAACGGGTCCTGACCGCCCTCCTTCCTGTACCCCGGACACTGTCTGCACACCACAAACGGCTGGCTGGGGAGGGAACGAATGCACACCACATTGAGAGGAAAATATATACATTCATATGTAAGAATTATGGTCATTTGATGAATCCACATTCACACTGAGCGGTTGCAATGGGTACTGCAGTCCAAAGCCACAAAACTGGAGAGATGGTTTGAGGACACCGAACGAAGACGCGCAAAGTAGAGCCAAGCGGAACATTATATTTTGAATATTATTTTTAAATGTTATTATACACTTTTTGAGAACGAGAAGGGATAAGTCCCACACTTGATGTTGATCAGCTAATGTATTTTTGCAATTTATTTATCATTTGAAACTGATAAACTAGCTTATGTGGCATCAGTCTTGAAATCCTTTAGGGCTCAGCTGTCTCCATCTTCGAAATGCAACTCCATGATTGACCCGTGTTTCAGCATGGCTCTGGTCATGAAGAAGAGGCAGATGAGCTTGGGTACAATCCGGTACAATCTCTGTGATTCAGTTAGTTCACTTGCCTCCATGGCTGCAAGACGCTCGTTTCTGTGCCAATTTGTTGAATATTTGGCAACCCGGGAGAATAGCGAATCATAACAAAAAAGGCCATAACAAAAACGTTCTGACCTGTAATGGAATTTCAGAAAGGGAACACACTGGCTGTAGCATTGTTGTCACAGCAGCCAGTATTTCCAATTAGCACATTTTTATTTCTGAAGAGATATCATGGTCCTAGTACCGTATTTTTGTTAGATATAGGTCCTTTAAGTAAGCAATGGGTTTTATCAATTCCTGCCGAACAAACGCAATACTATTTAGTGCTAGCTGCTACAGAGGCCTCCTCAATGACTGGAAAAACACTTAAAAAAAATGTTGAAACAGACTTAAAATGAGAAAGACTGCATTAGGATTGGTTAGACAGTGTGTTAGGCAAGTCTAGTGACTTGCCGGTCTGATCCCCAGTCTGCCCCATTGATTCCTTAATCATCCTTTGGATAAAATACAACCGATACATTTTATAAATAGCAAAACAATAAAACACGAGGAATTGTTCTTTCTATATACCTGTTGTCCGACCAATCGCTGTCGTTGTCTGAGAACTCAAACAGATAATCCGAGCTGCCCTCCTCGTCGGAGAGAGACCGATCCACCTTGGGCTGTAGCATGTCCTGAGTTATCTTGTTACGGCTGTCCATTCCCTTCAGGTCCTCCTCGCTACGGCACTTCTCTGTGGACACACACGGACCAGACACACGCCATTAAAAAACCACAGGCACACACTGGGTTCACAGAGTAAATAAACACAAGGTGATAACCTTATGTTAACTTGATGAGCATAACAGATTTTAAATATTGTCCTTGGATTTAATACATCTCCAAATTACACATTAAATGATATAACAACAGGGCCACCAAACTGGTGTGTACGTTATTCAAATGGTTAGCCCCAGTCGGAGGAGAAAGTTAGCATCTTTGCCATTACTCAGACTGCAGCTATGAACTGCATCGTCAGAGACAGACAGACAGACAGACAGACAGACAGACAGACAGACAGACAGACAGACAGACAGACAGACAGACAGACAGACAGACAGACAGACAGACGACGACGCGACAGCTGGAGGAGGAGACTGAGCGTAGCGCTTTGGGGGGGGGGGGGGGGGGCTATGAGACTGACCTGGGTGCTGGATGAGGTATGCCTCCACCAGGTTGTTGAGGATGTGGTTCTTGCGGATCCTCTCCACGGGGCAGCGGCAGGTGGGACAGAGAGAGGAGCGCTCCATCCAGCCGGAGTAGCAGGCGGAGCAGAACGTGTGCATGCAGGGCTGCAGGCTGAGGGTAGGGACACGGGTGGAGAGCACGTGAGACATGGGGCGGTAGCACGGGCGGCGCTTATGTTCTTTTAACTCGAAATGTAGATTACCCGCGAATTACATTTTTATTGGCCGGTAATATTGCCCAATGACAACGCTATTGCCAATTTAGCAGATGCTTTCATCCAAGATGGGAACAATCATTTGTCGATCCTTTTAGAGTCAAAAATCTGATCACATTCGTCATCAGCAATTTCTCTTTTTATCGAGTTCCAAGACTGTAGTACGCCGAGTGCAGGTTAGCACGGATAACGACAGCCACCATCAGTGCCCTGGGCTTACACAGAGCCTGCCCACAAGGACAGATCCGATCACCGGACAACACGACGTCCCGTGTCCACCAGATGCCCAGAATGACCCTTGCCCTGGTGGGCCACCCGATAGCCGCCGCGGGGGGGGGGACGCTACCTGACACAGTCGTGCAGAAGGTCCTGGCAGATGATGCAGGTCAGTGAGTCCTCCATCTTGTCCGTCTTGGCCTCCACTGCCGGGGCCTTCCTGCCAAGGAGGTCCCGCAGGAGGCCCAGGGCAGGCCCGCTGGGGGTGGAGCCACTGGGAGTGGGGCCGCTGGGGGCGGGGCCGCTGGGGGCGGGGCCACTGGGGGCGGGGCCACTGGGAGCGGGGCCACTGGGAGCGGAGCTTGATGTGTGAGGGAGGTCCGCATCTGAAGAGAGAGAGCATGGTTCATAATCAAGCCATTAGTACACATTGACACCATTAGATTTAAAAAACATAAGTGCAACTCCAAAGCCAGGAATGCGGGCATTTTCTCTTGTAAGATATCTAGTATGAGACATCACACAATGAAGAACGAACAAATAACCAAAATCATGCAAAAGACAGTGATAGTTTTGGAGGATGCACCGGGGCAGTGCTATACCCTACCACCAGGATGGCGCTATACCCTACCACCAGGATGGCGCTATACCCTACCACCAGGATGGCGCTATACCCTACCACCAGGGCGGTGCTATACCCTACCACGAGGACCGTGATATACTGTGTAGCCTGGCTCCGCCCGCCTAAGTACTTCCGCTCAATTTTCATTTCCCTTCAGTACTACGTCAGTACTACGGTACCTTCCTGAGTTTTCTCCGTCCAAATATGTGCGACCAATCAGTGAACAGAGGGAGTGGCTGAGAACAATGTTGTTAAAGTCAACTCTCGTCGAACGGACATCTTCACGCACCGTGTTTGGTTCGTTTACAGCCTGCGCGCAATGTGATTCCCGGGCAAGATTAACGATTAGCGATTGGTTGTGGCAGATCCAGAGTGGCACTGGGCAGATCCAACATAGGTAGAGCCATAGCTAATGAACTCACCGCTAGTGGTCTTCCTCCTTTTTGCCTCTGGCTCCATGGCGTCTGTGTTGTCCTGCGATGGGACTGTGACTGTCGATATCCCTGGAAGAAAAGTTATAAAAACACACCAAGCTCAGACTGAGAGAATCCCCAAAAGACGGCGAAAAGCGGACGGTCATTGCCTTAATACCACTTCAGGTACGTCTCTCCCTTGCGCGGGGGGGGGGCATGATTGGGGCGTGAGCCCCTGTAGGCTGGATAAAAACAGAGGCTGGGAGGACCTACCGTAGGCAGGGGAGGCCCCGTGGGCCGGGATGACCCTGGCCGCCGCGGCGGGGCCGGTCGAGCCCTCGATGTGCAGGAGGGCGGCGGAGGTGGAGGGCTGCGGGTCCTCCCGGGACAGATCCCGCGGTGCACTGCTCAGCAACACGGGCTCCACCGAGAGACAGAGGTCTGAGGGGGAGGCAGCACGGGCGTGGAAGCCCCCCAGCACCACGACGCCACCTCGGGATACGGCACCTTGCAGGGCGGGGAGACGGTCGTTAGCGTTTAGAGAGAACAACGGACCGGCCACCATGATGATTAACAACACGCCAGTTACAAGATTATGTGGCGTTTCCTTTCAGGTCCAAGTGCACAGTAGGCTACTAGGGTTTATGGGAAAATAGAAACGCAAATTAATTGATACATAACTAATTGTGAGACGCTTTTGGTGTATACACAAGTTTCTTATTGCGTTGTTAGACTTTGACTTGGTAGGAATTGTTTGATTGCAGTCGATAAGTCAGTTTGTGAACACACCAATGTTTCCTGGAAATGCCTCTAGAACTGTTGAAAGCAATTCCAGATATGATTTACCAGAACCTAGTTATAATAAGCCAACGCAAAACCTGTATGAAACCAGTCTAACAACTAAATCCACTGGCTTACCACATGCATCCTGCGAAACACCCAGCTCCGGCTTTATGGAATGGTAGACGTAAGCAATGTCTAGAGAAAATGATAACAGTGCGTTATGATCATGTAATTACATATGGTACAAAAGCTTAAAAAGGCCAATCCGTGAAAAGGAAAGGGTTATTCTAAATGTGTTATATTCCTGAAACCCCTAATTAAAAAGCCCCAATGGTTTCTGTGCCTCTACTATCGTTTGTCTCATGTACAGCAGACAGCCGGTAACCATCTCTTTCACAAACATTCATGTTTCCAAAAATACAGCCCGAGACAAAACAAGTTTGAGAGTTGCGTTCAGTTGCGTCGGTCTACAGAAGACTACCTTTACAGAGAAAATGCTAAACTTTATCAAGTAATAGTAATGCAGAGAAAGTAAACGAGCCCATGTGAATGTAGAGTGCCTTCCAAACGCCCACAGATAAATGTTGCCAAAACGGCGACTTTAAATGCCATGGCTGTGCATCGACATTCATAAAAGGCAACAATAAAGTCCACTAAATTTAATAAAAACAGGCATCACGATACATCAAAGTTAAAAGACCTACAAACTTGTTTAATGTAATAATAAAAAAAATAAAGTAATAATAAATAGTTGAAAATGTGAAAAAAAAACAAAAAAAAAAAACAGCTTAGAGTTAAACAAAACAAACGCTCACTTTGCTCTGGCTCGTTCTTCCGGTACACAAAGTGGATGACATCTCCATTCTGCACCATGTGAATCTGCTTCTTCACCAGTTTAGACATGTTGATCACAGTGCCATTGGTGCTACCGGGCCAAAACACAGAACAATTTGTATTTACAAGGGTGTAGTGAGTTTTACAAATCACTAGGGTAATACATTTCCATGAGGTATGGCAGTATTGAAGAGGAACATTTTAGAGAGTAACACAGGGCCAGGTTAAACATAAAAAGACAATTAAGAAAGGCAGCAGACTGCATTTTTTTTTTACTCTTGCTTTGACAACTGAGCCCAACAGGAATGACAGGCCTTTAATTAACCATTTCAGGGGTTCACTGTCAGCAGTTTGTAACCAAAACAAAAAGCAGCAAGCCCTGAGACTGCATGCTATTCCCAAACGGCTGGCGTTCACTTTATTATGTCTGCCGTTACTGGGTTGAGTGTAAAACAATGTTTAAGCTACATACCTCATGTCTTCCAGCCACACCATCCCAGAGTTCTCATATTGTACAATTTTGCAGTGTTCCCCTGAGACCAGCTTGTTGGCAGGGAAGGATAAATCACATCCTAGCCATGATAGAATAATGTTAGGAGTACGCAATGCAATACTTTTCAATAAAACAGTACTCAATAACATCTGAACATCAACTGCTACACCCTACCTGATACAATTATTGCATACAAATCATCTCACATGACCCCTGGTGGTGTGTATGACTACAACAAATAATCGATTGGAAGAAACCGTATCAAATCAGATTTTGAGACTAATCATTCAAGTAATTTATCAAATTGAAATAAACATTTGTTGCTTAATGTTGCAGTTAGGATCAATGTTAATTTCAAAAAGAATATCTCGTTTAGTTTTTCTTGGCTGCTTGTCAGACAAAGAAAACATGTTTATGAAATCACTGTAGACTCTGGTAAATTGTGATATTATTTGCTATCGTTTATAGACCAATGATTACTCAATTAACCTAAAATATAATCATTTGATTAATCGACTATGAAAATACTCATTTGTTGCAGCCTTCATTGGGGAGCCTACTCAAATATCTAATAATTATGCATTGGATTTGCTACAAAAATATTTACAAAATAATGCATGTTATTAAAGTTAAAAAATGACATGTATCGAATCATACATCCTGGTTTGATCATGCACTCATTGGAAACAAATCACATTGTATCCATCTATTTTTTGCCAGACACATAAGATACTGAATTAAGGCAAAGTGCTTTGCAATGCAAAGCATTTCACAAGCCAGAGGGCCGGCCGTGAGAATAATGGGCAGCCATTCCCTGGGTAAAATCTATACAGAAAACTACTTAATATTCTCCACACATGTTCTCTATGGACGCCTTTTGTTATCATCAGAAGAGGGTTTATAAGTTTAGTGAACTAAAGGGGCCTTTGAGCTTTGAAAGGAGCTGTTCTAGACACAATGGTCTAGACAGTGCACAGCGAGACCTGTCTGATAAATAAAAAACACAAAAACATAGCTGATACAGAGAAAAGAAAAACAGCTGAATATGCATAAGCTCTCCGTGATATTAAAGCATCGTAGTTTACTTTTCATTTTGACTACATATTAAATAATTTTCTAGGTACATAATAATTGCAATAAGCTTAAGGCTTTGATTAAGTATTACCTTTTCTCCGGCCAATCGTGTACTGCTTTTTGATTAGCAGAACTTCAGATTCACAGGAGCCCACTTTCACCAGTTTTCCCCATGGTCGACCCGTTCCTCGACCCTCCATTTTCACATTCTACACAAATAGTTCAACACCGTTAGGGATCTCTTTGTAATATTCATAAATTTTTGCTTCAACTTGAAAAATCCAGCCTAGTAAATAAAATATGATATAATGTCACTATTGTTTTTTGGGATATATTAACAAACCAACAAAGTTCAAATGAAATGGCACACACATTGACAACACAAAGTCCATATTGTTTACAATAAAGAGCATGTCGTCAAATAGAAGTGAAGTTACTTGAGGGCTCCCTTTGAGCTGAGATGAAAAGGGGCTCGAATTAGCTGGCTAGCGTCCCAGCTAGGCTAGCTAAAATACATGTCAAGTAGGAAATGCAATGCAGAGTTTGTGAATTGACACGAACGGGGACGCGTACATGTTTACATGTTTACGTGATCACGTCAGTAGCATGGCTGTGGTCACAGAGGCCTATGTATTGTAACACTCTCAACAGCCTCAACTTTGTGTTGACAAACAACTTGATGCTAATACATTGTCAACGTCGCTAGCCTGCTAGCAGCTAACCCCAGTATTGATAAACTGCAATTCGTTTTAGTACGCGTTTGTGTCATCGATATATATCATAAGGTTTCAAACTATATGGGTACTTTACCATAACACGTCCAGTTATCTGATGCAATTGTGTTCCGTGAGAAACCGTCGCCTCCTCATTTTCCAGAGCGGTGAGGCATTCGCGCACTTCCTGAGAAACGAAGCGAAGGCATTTATTATTTACCAACATCAGCTGACAGGGGCGGGGTTAGTAGTACAAGGATGTTGTGATTTAGTTTATTTTATTAAGGATGTTTTAATTATTTGTTCATACAAGGAGTACCATTTATGAGTGGAAAATGGAAGTTTAGGTAAACTAAATTTCTTCTACTAAATTCAGATTCCAAATTCAGATTATAATCCCGGGGCAAATTTTCCCAATTGCTTGTGATAACGTGTATTGGTAGGCCTACATAAAATAAAAGTGTTCTTGGACAAATTGTCAAAAATGCAAAAATTGTCCTGGAGTTTAACACATAATGCATATAACCTACATAAATAACTACATTTATAAACGTATTCTTTGAGGCCTTTTTTCTATACTTGTATTGTACATTGAATATAAAGGATTAGGAGAAAGTCATTTGTATCCAATTTAAAAAAAAATTACAACTAATGCCTTTCAGATTTTCAATTTTTGGGGGGAGGGGATTTGGGGCTATATATAATATTATACTAATTATAAGTGGACATTTTAATTATAAGTAAACATGTAATTTATTCTGCCACATTGCAAAAATAGTTTGCAATGTATTGTATGTAATGTATGTATTATGTTAATGAAAGCACAGGACTCGCCGTAACCTGTGGCGAGCCCTATCCAAGCTCCTTCTTAAAGGGCAGAGGTCACCTCACTATCTGCTCTTAACACTTTGTCTACTCTCAACATCAGGAATTCATGCCTGACCTAGGCAATGTACCGGCAATCATCTTTGGATGCCGAAAAAAATCCCATGGGTTGAGCCCAAGGGGGTCTCTTAGAGCTCTTAGAGCTCTTAGTGCAGATGCCCTATCCAGCAAAATAATTTTTTTGATACATATTTCAGGATGCTGATTCAGAGTGATATTTTCCAGAATGATTGAATTCATCTCACTTATTACCATGGAGCGGCCGTTTAAATTCATCAACAACAAATTAATGGCAGCCAGGATGGGATGGCTGATCACTTCTGCTTCTCCAACTGGGGGCAGGGTTAGAGTCAACCTCTGGAGGCATAAGCTCTGATGGAGCGAGAATTGTCCAACAGTCCCAACCTGGCAGGGTCTAAAGTGCCCTATAACATGAAATAATGTGAGAACACTCAATCTGTTCTGCACTTATAACCCATACCTGTGTGTGTGTGTGTGTGTGTGTGTGTGTGTGTGTGTGTGTGTGTGTGTGTGTGTGTGTGTGTGTGTGTGTGTGTGTGTGTGTGTGTGTGTGTGTGTGTGTGTGTGTGTGTGTGTGCGCGCGCGCTTGTGTATATGTGTCTCTGGGTGTATTGGGACTGTCACAGGATATGTCTGTCCTAAATCACTAAGCTCAAATTGATTACAATGATTCTTCTGGTGTGATCTAATATAACTGCAGTGAAGTCTGAGAACACGCTCGCCTGGTCTCGTGGGGGCACTGGGAGCCTTG